>DWQW01010177.1:0-12357 GCA_018249695.1 Heliconius erato demophoon | reverse complement strand
ATGCGCGTAGAATGGTGGGACTCGACGCCGCGCTTAGCCTCGACACCAGAGCAAAGAAATGGAAATATAAATTTAAATAAATATTTCATTTCCTCGAGTGGGAATCGAACCCACAACCAGACGCAGTAACAGTTTGTGCCCCTGCACCATGACTGGCCTCTTTAAAAATTATAATATTGAAATGAATAGTAAAAAATCAATTTGACCCGCAAATCTTGTTTTAACATCTGACTCGTGTGGAATTTCAAAAAGAGCGCAATACACGAATGTCAAGGATAAATAAATATATCATTTATCTTGTATATATTAATTAATATATTATAAAAACGAAACTAGATATTTTTAAGGTAATTTTATTCAGAAATACGTGGAAAGATGCTATCAGGGTTTTTTTTATAATTAATATGTATTTTCTACAATATAAACATAACTATACAAAATTGAATTAAAAAATTAAAAAAATATAAACTACGTCATTTACAAGGCGTTTACAAAAGTTATAAGCTGGTACTTGGTACTTTGGAATCGACAATATTATGATAAATTTATTACTTTTTTTTCAGTTTCACGCTGTATCCCGCATGTAGCAGAGTAGGCAGAGGGAGCCTAGTGTTAAGAGACTTCGCTCCCTACTTACCACTGAATTCTGGAGGCATCGTATATTGATTGGCATAACTAAACGCCACGAACGAACGACAAATGAAAATATTAAATATTTCAATATTTCATTTCCTCGAGGGGGGAATCGAACCCACAACCTGTTTATTTAAATTTTATTATAAGGTAAAATTCAAACATTAAGATATATACAAGTTATGTACAGAGACGGCAAGGCGAGGCAAAGCGCGGCGTTGAGTTCCGCCTCTCAGCGCGCAATGCCTCCAAAGTGGGGAACGAAGTGTTTTAACACTAGGTTCCCTCTGCCTACCCTGCTATGTGGGGGATACAGCGTGAAGCTAATTATGTACAAAGATAGATACCGTTTCTTGATTTAAATTGAATTTTGAATCGTGATTAGATGTGAACGTGAATTTAGTGATACATTCTCCTACTGAGGGGTTCATCAGTCGACCTCTTGATTAGTAGGTGGAAATATCGAGGACAAAATTTAAATATATTTTTATATATAAATCAATTGGACTTCAGGAATGTCTATAAAATTTTATTATTACTATAAGGCATATTTTTCGATTAATATTAAATTATAATTTATATTTTTTTGTTATTATTAGGTAACATTTATTGATAGTGTTTTATTTTTGTTTAATAAAACACTACGATGATATGACAGGATTGTATATTTGACGCTATCGTGGCGCAGTGGCACAGCGTTTGACTGTAAACGCTTCTGTTGTCGGTTTGATTCCTATTCGGGGGAATGAATTCCATTTTTCTTTCATTTCCTCGCTAATGGACAAAATGCGGTGTTGAGAGAAAATTCGGAAAAAGTGTAGGTTTTCAAGTCTAGGAAACCTTTAAACTAAGAGTTTACACTAGGTTTTATCCTTCAATCCTGCTTATAGCAGCGGAGCAAAGCCCAAATCTAAAAATGTGAATATAATTATATCATGTGAAATTTGTTTTCCATTAGTCACAAAAGTAAATTTATCATACTGTCAACTATCAATGAAAAGAAAACTAAATTTCTAACTGTGTAATAGTATAAAAAACAAAAACAAAGCTGGCAACCTTTTTTAATTTTCACTTCACGCTTAGTTAACGTTTATACAATTCAATACAATTTTTTGGCACCCAAACGTGTTTTGCGATTGAAAACAAAAATATTTCATCTAAGGAACTGTAAACCGACAGCAGTTGGTGAAAGTAACACGGAATTTTTATGATTATTTATTATAATCCGGTTTTGAGAATAAACAAATATTTTTTTGCCGACTAAAGAAATGTAGATGGAGAATTCCAAAAATCGATAACTGAAAAATAGCAATTGTTGTATTAACAATTTAGTAAAATTCATATAATAACTGATAATACGACAGGTTGTGGGTTCAGTTCCCATTCAAGGAAATGTAGGTAATATTTTTTCCTCTCCAGTCTCAAGGCAAAGCGCGGCGTTGATTTCCACAACTCAACACGCAATGCCTCCAGAATTTAGCGGAAAGTGATGAGCGGAGTGTCTTAATCCTAGGATCACTCTGCCTACCCTGTTACATACGGGATACAGCGTGAAACTGGAAAAAGTACGATAGTTAAAAAAAATCTGCTTCACGCTGTATCAGCACACAGCAGGTTAGGCAGAGGGAACATAGTGTTAAGACACTCCCTTCCCCTCTTTCCGAGTTCTGAGGGCATTGCGTATTGAATTGCGGAATTGCGGAACTCAACAACGCGCTTTGCCTTGAGACCAGAGCAAAGAAACTAAAATATAAATGTAAATAAATATTTCATTTCCTCAAGTGAGGATCGAACCCACAACCAGTCGATTTTATAGTCACACTGCACCCCTGCGCCACGACTGGCCTCATAATAAAAAAGTACAACGAGTGAAATTCATCATCTTACTCGAAGCTGTTCTCAGAAATAATCCTACAATTCTCTTCGAATCGAAATGAAAGTAAAATACAGTGTGAAAACTACAGAAGATTTAAATACATTATTAATTAATAATATCCATACTAATACTATGAACCATGAAAGAAAACGACTAACATATCCTAACAAATATATGTATTATATATATAATACATCTAAGAAATAATAATTAGAAAGTATGAGCAACGAATGCCCATATAAAGATAGGAAAGCGATTAAAGATAGAAAATCTGTGA
Source organism: Heliconius erato demophoon (assembly GCA_018249695.1). Lineage (NCBI taxonomy): Eukaryota > Metazoa > Arthropoda > Insecta > Lepidoptera > Nymphalidae > Heliconius > Heliconius erato. The sequence goes on along the minus strand of DWQW01010177.1, from coordinate 9,571 downwards.
ACATAAATAAAGGAGATAATGTCGTCTCTTGACAACTTCGTAATTGCTTAATGAAAATTAACTTAGTAGTATGTGGATACTCTCGCTTTTGCGAATATCTTAGTAAAGGCTTAGTGGTTTTCCATTTTATGATTATATTGTAATTTGTTACAAGGTTCCCTCAGTTTGATACAGCGTGTGTGCGTGATACAGCGTGAAGCTGGTGATAATTTGTTATATGACTATATTATGATTTACAGCTTAATGTTTATTATGAGGCCGGTGGTGGTGCAAGGGTAGGCAGAGGGAACCTAGTGTTAAGACACTCCGTTTCCCACTTCCTGCCGGATTCTGGAGGCATCTCGTGTTGAGTGGCAGAACTCAACGCCGCGCTTTGCCTCGACACCAGAGCGAAACAATGGAAATATAAATTTAAGTAAATATTTCATCTCCTCGAGTGGGGATCGGACTCACAACCAGTCGATTCCAGTCCAGTCGGTCCAGTCGGTCACACTTCGTGCCGCTGCGCCACGACTAGCCTCACTTCATAGAATATAATATATATAAAATTACATCAATCGAATTGGACAAGAAACGTTATGTATTACATACCCTTACATACCGCCCATACATGTAAGACTGTATGGAAATATGTATGTTACATCAACAACTTACATAAATTCTGTATTCACAGCAATATATTGAATTAGCATATGAATGTTTATACCTTTCTACCGTTCGTATAGCTTGGAACACGAAGAGCAGGATCTAAGTTGACAATTGGAAATTTATACAGTGGGGCCACTGGACAGGTTGTGGGTTCGAATCCCACTCGCTCTCTAGCTTTGGTAACAAGGCAAAGTAGTAGTAGTAGTTTTGAGTTCTGTTACTCAACACGCAATGCCTCCAGAATTCGGTGGAAAGTGGGAAACAGAAGTGTCTTAACCAGAACGGAGTGTATTAACAGTAACACTAGATTCTCATATTATACTGCCTATCCTGCTATGCGGGATACAGCGGGAACCAAAAAAATAGTTAATTCGATTTCTTCAGTGCGCAGGCGCAGGGGTCAACGCTTCTAGGTGTAGCTGTGTTATCATGCATTATGTTAATAAAGAGAAAGGTAATGTGAAAACTTAAGTTACGATGTTTACGCGTACAGTAACCCTAACTGATGTCGCATCCAGTGATCTATGACAACCGCACGTTTTGATCGTTGTCGACGACTTTTACTGTACCTGAATGGTGTTTCGCTAGTGGTGTGTATTGTGTATGTATATATATATATTTTTGATATATGTAAACGTATGGAGGAATTTAAATATTTACTATCGTAAGCTACTGGGACCAGTCGTGGCGCAGTCCAACAAAATGTGACTATAAATGCGACAAGTTGTGGATGCGATTTCCACCCGAGAAATTAAATATTTAATATTTTTATTTCTTCGCTAGAGAATTCGGCGGAAATTGGGGAACGGAGTATCTTAAAACTAGGTTCCCTCAGAAAAAACTTACTATCTTATTATAGATCATATTAATACTGTTTCCCGCATGGCATGGCAAGAGAACCTTGTACCTAAGACTCTGCCTTATTGACTGTCCAGTTCAATTCAATACATTGCATGTTAAACAGCGAAACTCAATATCGTACTTCATCATAGCAAAAGATAAAAATAATTTAAAAATTAACCATTTCTTATAGTGGAAATCGAACCCATAACTACTGCATTCACATAGTCCTGTTCCATGGGACCATAATATCTATATATTATATATTTATTTTATATTTATATACTAACCATGAAGTATTTATATTTGAGAAAAAGAGAGAAAATTTAATTCATCTATTTTTAAAAAAACTGAAGATATTATAATTATAAAGACAAAAAAACGCGACTTTTACTGGACGACAGGCTTTAGAATGAAAAAGTGGAAAAGCAGGATTTCAATTATAATTCTAATAGCTTTCCTCACCACATCTTAGGGTCAATGCTACTGAACAACTTCTATGAAGCTGTTATCTAAATCACACTAAGTTTTGCTAGAAAGAACAAGATTTTCAAAATTATTTAATCAAAATAAAGATATTTAAAATTTAAAATATATATATATTTAAATTTGTCACAGAATATTCTTTATTAAAAGGAAGTATTTTCAGTTTTTTTGTTGTAAATAATATTTTATTTATGTTTTTGTAGTATCAGTTTTGAATTCTAATATTGTTTTTTGTTTGCCTTAGTAACATTTAATAACGTAGAGGCCAGTCGTGGCGAAGGGCACAAGCGTGGAACTTTAAACGCGATTATCGGTTCCCACTCAAGGAAATGAAACATGTAATATTTTCTCGCGCTGGTGCCAAATTCAGGGGAAAATAGGAAACGGAAGTGGCTTAATGAGAACGGAGTGTCTTAACACTAGATTCCCATGTTCCTTCTGCCTATCCTGCCATGTAAACAAAGCTATAAAAATATTCAATAAAAAATATAAATTGCCAACATTCCCATATTGGAACCAAAGTAAATAGCTGAACCATTTCTTATAAGGACATTTCGTTTATAATTCTAATAGCGAAAAGGTTATTTACGTAGATATATAGTCCTTGTCACAAATACCTGAACCTACAGATACGAGAACGTCGTAGGTAGTACTACCTAAACTACCTACGACCTGAGATGCACCGTGATATGTCACTAGAATGTTTAGTTTGTTATTATCAAAAGTAGCTTTGAAGATGACTTCCCTATTTTTTTTTAGGTTCACGCTGTATCCCGTATATATTAGAGTAGAAAGAAACCTTGTTTTAAGACGCTCCGTTGCCCATTTTTCTCTGGAGGAACTTTCTGGAGCTATTGCGTGTTTAGTGGCGGAACTCAACGCCGCGTTCGTTCGGCTCGATCCTTACAAAATATTTGCAAATAAAGTAAAATTTGAGTAAAATTATAATTAATTTATTCATCATTTCTATATACGAAGATAATTTTTTTAATCCATAAAATAATATTATACACTAGCAATTTCTAAAACACATGAAATTAATACAGCTTCAAGTTTAATTATTAAAAGAAAGTTTATTTATAAATATATTAAAAAAAATCTTAATGTCGTATATTTTGTCATTATTAGTTTTATTTTTTAGACAAACATTTAGCACGGCTTGTTTGATTTGCTAGTTTCGACATGTCATATATGAATTTATATTTCCATTTCTTCGCTCTGGTGTCGAGGCTAAGCGCGGCGTTGATTTCTGCCACTCAACACGCAATGCCTCCAGAATTCGGCAGAAAGTGGGGAACAGAGTGTCTTAACACTATGTTCCCTTTGCCTACCCTGATATGTGCGGGATACAGCGTCAAGCTGATGATATTATATGAAAGAGAAATAAGTAAATGTTTAATTTTTTACCTTTGTCGTACCCGGAAAAGGAAAGTCACAATAAATATTATGTATAAACATGAGAAGCACTACCTGCAGCGCCATATAGGGCTTACTTATACTTTTAAATTATTCAGAAATAATTATAAATTAAAATGTATTAAATTGAAACGCAAGTAGCAAAGTATCAGCTAAACGACTGGAAGAGTAAGGAGTAGGAGCAGGTAACAAACACGTGTAAAAAATTACATAGATAAGATAACTTTGGAATTATCATTTGGAAGAGATAACGATAGCAGTGATTGCCATAAGCTTAAAAGTTCTTTATCAGCTTCACGCTGTATCCCGCACACAGCAGATGGAACCTAGTGTAAAGACACTCCGTTTCCCACTTTCCGAATTTTTCGAGGCATTGCGTGTTGAAAGGCGGAGCCCAACGTCGGGCTTTTGGTCTTGGTGCCAGAGCGAAAAAATGAAAATATTAATAGATAATAATTGATTTCCTCGAATGAAGATCGAATCCACAACCGTCGCTTTAGAGTCACGCCCTTGTGTCTTTGAGCCAGGACGGCCTCAAAATTCAAAAGTTATCTATTTATATATATATGTGAAATTAGGTACCGTAACGCTGTGAGCTGCGACTGTAAAGCGTATAGTGTTTTAACACACGTATTGTGAAGACATGACTAATTTGCTAGCAACAATAGAATTGGTAAGGAACACCTCAATATCAATTTAACATACTTTCTCTTTACAGTCAGTTTAAGCTTCACGCTGTGTCCTGCACACAGCACGACAAGCAGAGGGAACGTAGTGTTTAGACATTCCATGCTCCTTTTTAGAATTCTGGAGTATAAGTCGAAGTACAACGACGCGCTTTGTCTCTAGAAATTAAATTATTAAAAACTAAATTTTTCCGAGTGGGAATCGAACCTGCTTTGTTTATAATCCCACGCTTGTGCCCTTGCGCCAGGACTGGCCCTAACTTTAACATTAAGTTTGTCCTTAATAATCGACTCAAATCCAATAGATTTGTATCGAAAATATCGTTTTTTTACAAATTTTAAGTTATGAATAGCGTTACTCAAAACACACACGATATAAAAAATATACTGTTACTGTTAAATGTATAAATGTATCCTATAATTATTTCAGCCAAAAATTAAACTCGATAAATAATGTCTTTTTCAAATTATTCCTCACATTCGGTAGTGAATCGTGTAACAGTGTAACAGGTTCCCTTTGGCTACCATGTGTGTGGCATACAGCCACATACAGGGTAGGCAAAGGGAACCTCGTGTTAAAACACTCCATTCCACATTTTTATTCTTCGAGGCATTGTGTCTTGAATGAAACTCAATGCAATGCATTTTACTTTGATACCATAGATATAAAATATTAATAAATAATAATTCGTTTCCCCAAATAGAAATAGAACCTACAACCGTCGCATTACCGTCACACGCTTGCGCTGCTGCACCTCAATAGAGTATATGTATATGTAATTAACATTTACTGTCTCAGATAGCACAATAAGCTTAGCTGTAATTTTCTATTGTATGCCAAAGGTCCCCCTTTCTAATACAGAGAGAAACTTTTGACGATTAACTTCTCACCTTTTGTGAATCCATTAATTAAAAATAAACTTTTATCTTTGAAAATGTCATTTTAATTTTGTTGAACTATTAAAGTATTACGTTACCCTTTTGAATTTGAGTAAGGTAAATTGATTAAAAATGTCAAACAGTTTTAAATTTTTAACTGTTATAACAAATCAAATCAGCTTCTCACTGTATCCCGCACACAGCAGGATAGGCAGAGGGAACCTAGTGTTAAGACACTTCTTTCCCCACTATCTGCCAAATTTTGGAGGCATTGCGTGTTGAGTGGCGCTTAACCTCGAAACAAGAGCGAAGAAATGGAAATATAAATTTAAGTAAATATTTCATCTCCTCGAATGGGGATCGAACCCACAAACAGTCGGTTTTACAGTCACACCTCGTGCCAATGCGCCACGACAGGCCTCAAATGTTATAACACTTTTGTTAAATTATAAATTAATATTTACTACGATAAAGTAAGAGGCAAATATTTAACTGTATGTATTTAATTATAATATAATAGTAGTATATTAGCTATTCTGTTGTTTTGGGCAAAAAATAAATGAAGAACAGTCTCACCTGTCAACGGTTTCTTTACACCTATTCTTGCAAATACTAATGGAAGTAGAGTATAAAAAAATTTAAAAATTCTATACCATCACGTTTACTTGTATCACATTTATAAATTTCACAACGTAACCTTCACAAAGTCAATCTCTTTCAGTTAAAAATCAAATATAATAATTTAGCTTCACGCACAGAGCAGATAAGGCAGAGGGAACCTAGTGTTAAGACACTAGGTTCCCAATTCCGCCGAATTCTGGAGGCATTGCGTGTTAAATGGCGGAACTCAACGCCACGCTTTGCCTCGACACCTGAGCAAAGAAATAGAAATATAAATTTAAATAAATATTTCATCTTTACGAATGGGGATCGAAGCCACAACCAGTCGAATTTACAGTCACACCTTGCCCCTGGGCCACGACTAGCCTCATTAAGTTAAAAATAAACATACATACTTCAATACATGTATTGCGTATGCGCAGTTCTCAAAGATGCGCCAGTACCGCTATTCGGAGTCTATTGCGACACAAAATACTGAAACGCGCCAAATGTCAGCATTTGTTTTTGCCTTTGTGAATGGTGGATAAAGGGCACTCGCTTTTATTATGTTTATGAAGCAGCATATTATAGATATATAATAGTAGAAATTTAAAAGATGACTCAATTGAGGTCAGTCGTGGCGCGACAGGTTGTGGGTTCGATTCCCACACGACGACATGTAATATTTAATAGTATTTTAATTTTTGCACTCTGGCGTAGAGGCAAAGAGGGGCTATGGCTTCCGCCACTCAACACGCAATGCCTCCATAATGCAGCGGGAAATGAGGGACAGAAGTCTCTTTATAAGAACGAAGTGTTTTAAGTCTAGATTCTCTCTGCCTACCGTGTTAAGTGCGGGATAGAGCGTGAGACTAAACACAGGCAAAAAAAAGATTATTCAAATCTAAATGTGTATCTAAAATGTAATATTTCCACTGAAACGGACAAGTTCTCATATAAAAAATAACTTAACATAATATATCAATGTTCCGTTACATTTTACAATTCACATAGACTATTTATATATTATTACTAGCTGTAATATTTAAAAGTAAGACATTACACAAATATTTAATTTATTTTGAATCATTTCATAGATTTTTTTTAATTCGACAAAAAACAATACAACTTTGCTAAAAATTGTCACATGATCAAATGAATAGTTTAGGAACATAGTTCAAGAACATACAGACAAACATACATTTTTATATATAAAGATTTTAATTAACTTAACTGAACTGATGACTTCTTAAGTTTTAAGTATCAACATTCATATATAAAATAAAATGATGACCTATTGACCTAACATTAAGAATGTTAAGTTTTATAGAAAAACTTTCTTCACTTAAAATTCTGATATCGATAATTTTGCTCTACATATTCCGTGGTATTCATTCAACATTTCTTTAGATTTTTTTGTATAACACACGAAACTATGTGAAACAGTTATGATATAAAAAATCAACAGCTGCACGAGTCACAGAGACGTCAATTGGTATTTAAATGACATTAATTTATTAAGGAAAGCTGTTAGTATTTTCCTAAGTCCAATTATTATCAACAATAGATTATAATATGTATACAAACGTAGTTATTTATGGGTTCTAATTTAGAATTAATTAGTTTGAAATGTTTTTTTTCAGCTTCACGCTATATCCCTCAATAGCAAGGTAAGCAAAGGGGGCCTAGTTAAGACATTTCGCTCTCCACTCTCCGACGAGTTCTGGAAGCAATGCGTGTTGACTGGCGGAACTCAACGCCGCGCATTGCCTCGACATCAGAGCGAATAAATGGAAATAAAAATTAATTATTAAGTTATTTTTATACATCTACTTGTAATGTAAATATATTTTTAACTTGAAACGACGATATGAATCCATAATTATTTCGGCGGGTCAGCGACCACCGGTCAGTTGTGTGATTTATCTCGAGACTGCAAACCAGTTGAGGCTTCGCGAATCACTTGTCTGTTGCCATACATCGCCTTGTCGCACTTGTACAGAATGTTAACTACGTATTTAAAATCATTTTATAGCTCTCATATAGTATTTTATATGGTATGTATACGCGACAGGTTTTGGATTCGATTCCCATTCGAATTCCACTTTGAAATTTAATTTAATAATTTTATTTTCTCGCTCTAGTAACAAGGCAAAGTGCTGCGTTGTGTTCCGCTATTCAATAAGCAATGCCTCTAGAATTTAATCAACAGTGTCTAAACACTAGGTTCCCAGATTCCCTCTACCTACTCCGTTATGTGCGGGATACAGCGTGAAGCTGAGAATAAAATATATGTTATTTTTAGGTTACTTTTAGCTAGTTGTGCCTCAAATAGTAGTATGTAGTTATATCCCTATTTGTAAAAACACTTAAAAAAGATGTTAGCTGTGTTACTTTTTTAAATTGTTTTGTAAGAATATTTATTAAAATTATGAATAATGAACAAGAAACTTTTGAAACAAAGCAATGTTTTTTCTTATATAAATAAAGAAATATTTTTGTTAATATGCTAATTAAGGTTATTTAAAGTAAAGGATGTAACGAAAATATTTTATATATTTACCTCGAAAGATAAAATAAAAAAAAAAAATTAAATGCTGAAAGCGTTAGACATCGTTTACTTTAAAAAAGGCTTCGTACCAACAGTTTAATAATATTATTCTTGATGTGTATTTGAAATATATTTATAAATAAAAGATTCTTTATAATTCTCAAGGCATTGCGTTTTGAGTAGCGGAACTCAACGCCGCGCCTTGCCTCGTTACTAAAGCGAGAAAATGAAAATATTAAACTTTCACTCCTGAATAGGAATCAAACCCATAACTTTTTTATAAAGTTATTTACCAAAATACTTTATGGTTTAAATTACCGATATAAAAAGATTTGTTCATAGAATTTTTAATATGATTTTGATAAAATCTCTTCTTAAAATCTCTATAGATTAATTATAGTTTTAATCACTTTAACAAAGCCAAATTTCACAGATTGTGAAAGTTATACTAGACACTTGATAATATAAAATATTTTTTTAAAATATCAGCTTCCCACTGCATCCCGCACAGAGCAGTGTAGGTATAGGGAACCTAGTGACAAGATATTTTCCGCCGAATTTTTAAAGCATTTCGTGGTGAGTGGTGGAACTCAACGCCGCGCTTTGCACTAGAGCGACGAAAATGGAAATGTAAAATGAAATAAATATTTTAGTAACTCGAGTGGGATGGAACCCACAACCTGTCTCGTTTATATACACACACTTGTTCCCCTGCACCACGACTGCCCTCTAATAAAATATCTTTTGATATAATGAAATTAAATTTCTACAATTTCTTTGATGATGATGCAGCATTAAATCTCGGATCATTAAGCGGATGATGTAACGAAATGATAAATGACAGGTATAGATAATAATTTTCTTCTGTTGCGGCCGTCGTGGCGCAGGGGCACAAGGGTGCGACTGAAACGTGACGGTCGTGGGTTCGATCCTCACTCGGGGGAATAAATTATTATTTATTATTATTTTAATTTCTTCGCTCTTGCACCAAGGCAAAAGCCCGGCATTGAGATCCGCCACTTAACACGCTTTATGTCTCGAAAAATTTGACAGAAAGTATTGGATTATCTTAACACTTGATGCTCTCTACTTACCCTGCCGTATGCGGGATAAAACTTAAAGCTGATTTATTTCTTTTTAGAAAACGTATAAAAGTTTGAAATTTCGAAGCGCTATGCTAGATTTTTACAAATTTATCATTTGGCAAGAGAGAACGATATTTATTAAATTTTTTCTTTCCTAATTGTGGCATAACACTTAAAAATATAATAAAAGATTTATTTCTATCTTCTTTGCAAAGGAAATTATATACCATTCATATACGTATTTGCGGTGAACTACTACCGTTGCATTATATTACGGAACTGTTCCTTTTGATGTCGTTTTATATAGAAATGTGTAAATCACGGCGTTGCCGTGCACGACCGCGTTTCTAGTGTTGTAACTTTTATTTGATACATTTCTA
>DWQW01010176.1:0-12358 GCA_018249695.1 Heliconius erato demophoon | reverse complement strand
GACTCTTAAAAATATTTCATTGAACACGTGTTTCATGGTTTTTAAGAATTCACCCCCTAAGGGTTCAAATAAGGGGTTGAAAGTTCATATGGAAAAGTCTTTAAATCGCCACAGATTTTTATAAAAAAATAAATTCAGACTGTTAAAAATATTTTATTGAACACGTGTTTCGTGGTTTTTTTAGAATTCACTCTTAATAAGCGGGCGAAGCCGCGCGCGCCCTCTAGTATAATAATATTTCTGTTACTCCGTCGAACAAGCTTGTTGACTTATTATTATAACTTAAAACCATTTAAACATTTGAAAAACAATGTAAATTATAAAATAAAATTGAAATTTATCCCTCATAAAAAAAACTAAATTAACCTCTTTGTAATACAGAAAAAAGAGTTCAACAGTAAGGATCATCGACTGTTCATAAAATCAATATTTTTATAAAAGTTTTACGGCAAATATAAATATCCTAAAGTCTCAACCGCCACTTGATACCATCATGAACATAACAATTTAAACTTACTTTACCTCTACATATTCGAAAATAAATATTATATCATGTTACCAAACTATACTATAATATTCAACAGTTTCTCATATATTTTATTAAAAATATATGAAAAAAGGATAAACTTTGGTTCAACAGCATAAATATAGTGTGTTTTTGTGTACGAGTACACCCCTACTGATATAATAAGCGCACTGCGTCGTATATCACGTAAATAAAAGTAACGTCGGACGGGATTTTATCGCTTAAGCAATTTTCTCTTTATAAAAAAGATTTTATACTTTAAGGTACACTGAGCATCATCAATTCTTGTAAAGTGGCTCGGCTCATAAGCGAGTTAAAAGAATATGGTATTCAATTTTAAATTTAATATTAAATTTTGCGTTTAATATATTTTAATATTTTTTCCTTGTTAAATAAACACAATAAAAATAAAGAATAAAGACTAAAGTTTTCAATTTTATTTATTTTTAAGAAATTTGCAGTGATTAAGATTTTTTATAAGTTTTAGCTGTATATCGCATACAGCTAAAACCTATTAAGAAATCTTAATGTCATCATTCTTACTTATTTTCGAGATATTTTGTGTTAAGTGACATGAACGCCGCTTTTTGTCTTGTTACCAAATCGAGGAAAAGAAAATTATTCTTCCCCCGATTAGGAATTGAATCCCAAACGGTCGCGTTTACTGTGCCACGACGGCCTTTGATACCAAAAGTAAATACCAAATACTATTATAATTGTGATCGATAATTGATGTTCTAAGCATTTGTCCATTCTTGACAAATCCATTAAAGTATGACCTTAGCCATATATGGAAGTTAGATAGAGGTCAGACGTCAGGGGATTGCTTAAAACAGAAAGCTATTTCGACCAGGAAACTCATATTTATTCATTTATTGTGTAGTATTGTACGAATTGAGGCCAGCCGTGGCGCAGGGGCACAACTGTGTGACTGTAAACGTGAATTGTTGAGGGTTCGATCCCCACTCTAGGCAATTAATTTTTTAAAGTTTTCATTTATTCGCTCTGGTGTCAAAAGCGCGGCGTTGAGTTCCTTCACATAAATAATTATATTTAAAAAAATACTTTTACAAATAACAAAAGGCCATTTAATTATACTACTAATGTAATTAGAAACGTAAATTAATATGATTTCCATAATTTATTGCATAGTGAGGTAATAATCACGTGTCGTACGTAGAAGACATAGAATAAGCTTCTTTAGATTTATAGCTACAAATGAATCAACGATAAATATAGATCGGTTGACCGCGAACATTTTACAAGTATGGAAAAAACGTTTAATAAGTTACATATAAATAATTTAGAGGCCGTTTGATGTAGGGACATCAGCGTGGAATTGTAAACACGACGGTTTCGGTTCGATTCCCATTCGGGGGAATTAAATATTTATTGCATGTTGAGTGGCGGAGCTCAATGCCGCGCCTTGACACCAGAGCGAAGAAATCGAAATATAAATTTTAAAAAAATATTTCATCTTCTCTAGTAGGGATCGAACCTACAACCAGTAGATTTTCCAGTTATACTATATATGCCAGTGCGCTACAACTGCTCTCTTAAAATTAGTTATCTACATAAATAAATTACATGTAGCATTACGTTTCTATTATATATTAGCGCTTATAATTTGCTACTTCCCATTCACTTTCATAGATAAAATTGGCCAAACTGTGTTAATTCACATAGGTTATGAGGTCAAATAAAAGAGATGTTAATTTAAACAATTAATTAATACGTATGTTGACAGTAGAAAAATAGAGAGTAGCTTTAAATGACTCGATGGTTTTCGGTCCGATCCCTACTAGTGAATGAAATATTTTATTATTTCCGGTGGTGCGGCTTTGAGTTCCGCCAGTAATACACAATGTCGAAAACTTGGGCGGAGAGCAAACCAAAATAGAGTTTCAACACTAGTTGTAAACTGCCTACTCTCCATGCGAAACAAAGCGAGAAGCTAAGAAACATTTTTTTTTATTTATTGCTTATGGCTTTGAGAGCACCTTATTATATGACACATATTTAAACTTCGCTATCGTGAACATTTAATATAAAAAATGTTTTACGATGCACTAATACACATTTTTTCGTTTTGACAGATTTACAAACATACCTAATATGCCTCTTTAACTTATTTAAAAATAATAATAAAAACAAAATAAAATAATAAAATAAGCTTACTCTTTTTATGACTCATAAAATATAATATCAAAATTTAATTTTTCATACAACGACATACGATACCCCTAGCAAATTCTGACACACGATACCGTTTACACCTTTATGGTCTCACTTATCAATATCACAAATTATTTATAGATATATTTTTATAATATAATTATCACCACAACATGTACCTACATGTGCACGTAGCTATCACAATACGAAACAATCAAGTTCATCGACACGAGCTATTTGAGTGAGAGACAGTAACGTCCGCTTAAACCATATTTAATATTCACAACCGTTAAGGTCACTTCTGTATCAAAATGACGTCCACAGTGATCATCGCTTATGTTAATAGACATTTTGGTATTCAACAAATGGTAACGAAAAGATTATTTCTCCTAAACCATCGTATAGTTTACTTAACTATACGCAGAAAGTTAACTAAAAAAAATCTGCTTCACGCTGTATCCCACACACAGCAGTGTAGGCAGAGGGAACCTAGTGTTAAGACACTCCGTTCCCCACTTTCTGCCGAATTCTGGAGGCATTGCGTGTTAAATGGCAGAACTCAACGCCGCGCTTAGCCTCGACACCAGAGCGAAGAAGTGAAAATATAAATTTAAGTAAATATTTCATTTTCTCGAGTGGGGACCGAACTCACAACCAGTTGGTTTTACAGTCACACTTCGTGCCGCTGCGCCACGACTGGCCTCAAGTTAACTAAAGGGGCCAAATATCTCACTATATTTCCGTTTAAGTCAGTTTCGCAACTTTCTACAGATTTAACAGATAGGTGCAAAACCGATAATTGAATGCGCGCCGAGTTAATTTAACTGCAACGATCGTATCGATAAATTGCGTCCGGCAATCTGGTGAACGATGCCGAAATAATAATAAAACAATATACCTACATATATAATATTATACGAGTTACCTTTTATAGTAATAATCGATTGGGTTGCGAGAATATTCGATTCTCAAATCGGAACTAATTAGCATACACAAAACACTGCCTTAACACGGGTTGTCGCGAGAAGGGATAGCGTGAAACCGTCGTTATGCCGTGCTAAGAGAGCACCTGTTAGCGCGACGTGAAGAACGTTACTGGTACGAAGCGACCCATTAGTCGCAGTCGCAAGAACACGTCACGCGGAAGCCGGTTCTGCTGGACATCGCCGACTTGGAAGGAAACCGAGGGGCAGATGGATTTGGAGATTAAAATGATACCAATTGCCTTTTTGTGACCTCTTAGTATTATTACGTTTTCCTTGAGGAAACTTGATAGCAGAAGTATTATAAAACTAATATTAGATTTGCGTGAGTGTAATATAAATTTGTTAGTGTTTAAGTTCTTTGTTCCATTTCATATTTTTTGTACACTTTTTAATTGCACTACTGTGTGGCAAAAGAACCGCAAAAAGACGCAACACGAATAATCTAGTGGCACATTTCACCGTTTCACTTAAGTCATTTAGTGGCATTAAACACTAAATACACACTTTATTTCAAAATACATACCATAATAAAATGAATTCTCAACTGCCCCACGATACCTTCAAATATGGTTAACAATATTATATATAGACATTAAAATCCTATCAATCACGATATGCATAGAGTACACATAATGTAGCGACAATAATCCGATTAGTATATGCAATATTAACCTGATTTCCTACTTATTTCTCAATCATTACATCATAACACTGTATAAGCAAAAACAAAGCGCGGAAGGAACTTCTTATAAGGAACCGATTCTTTAAGGTCACCAATACCAAGTAAATGTGGTGAAAGCGTCTGGACGTGACTCTCGAGTTCAGTAACATTAAATACTCATCAATTATATGATAGAATCCAACTTTATGGCGGCGCAGTTGAAATGTAAGCACATTTATAAAACGCGATGGTTGTCGATTTAAATCTTATTTAGGGGAACATAAATAAAATATAATAGAACAGATAATAAATATATATTTTTTGGTTTGTAAAGCATAAATATAGCGTTTAAAATATTGAGCGTATATCATGATCAACGAATGTCACCTTTATAATCTTATTTTCATAGCAGATATGTTTTATCTTATCATCTACATGTAGAGTTGAAATCCTATACAATATATATTGAACTCCTACTATACAGTATAATACGAAGGAAATAAAGACATTTTCATCGCACTATGCCTCTTGTTTATATTTACGTATCCCTGATAAATAATCATTGTTTGAAAAAAAAAAAAGAAAAACAATAAAGGCAAATTAGTTTCAATTCTAATAAAAATAGAAGTTGATTAGATAAAAAAAATAGAAAAATAGATATTGAAGTTTGATTTTCATATCAAAATTCAATATTTGTAGAAATGTAAATTATCGATTCATATATCTTTAAACATTAACAACGACAAGAATCGTGTTCAAAAACAACAGTTATATAATGACAGCTTTTAAAAGTTTGGAGGCTCAACAACTTTGTAATCGAGTTTAAAGTAACCATTACTAGTCATTTTAGTCATCGTATATGAAAAATAGCTATATTCTTATTTTTTAAATAATGTAAAAAAACAACCGAAATTAAATCCTAAAAAAAACCAATAAAAAACAATATTTATTAACAGCACTGCGCCACAAAGGTCAACATAAATAATGTCACCAAACAAAAAAGAGGCAGGAATTGTAACTATAAAACAAAGGCTACGCTGCAAGTAATTGGCACTCGAAAAAGTGAATTGATTGAATATATTACCATTTCTAACTGCTATCAATTCATCTGTCAGACAGAAGATTTTATGAATCTGTCATTGAATGGCAAACAATCATATTTTACTTGATGCATTTATATCTGGCAATGATTTGTTAATATAAAACATAATAGACTATGAAGGTATTGTGTTCATAATAGATACATATCTATAACAATATATTAAATTAAAAAAAAACGTTATAACCAATATTAAATCAAAAAATCAATAAATTAAATAAATCTCACTTATTTAGAAAAAATCTATGGTCCACGTTGATAACATAAAAATCAAAATATACTATATTTTATACTTATATTCTAAAATTCTACTCTACCCATTGCAGATTTTTCTTCAAGCAAGGGTTCAATGAACAACAATTCATTATAACAACAAGTAAACGTGTAAAGCGATAGCTAAGAGCGCCCGCTACCTGTCTCCGGCTTCCGTCTGCACCGCGGTAATACAAATCGCGACCTTGTACCCTACTTTCATGTCGCAATTACAGAAACAATACATTTCTTTTCTTTACAACAAGAAGAAATTACAATGGACTTGTTGTTATGTTTTAAACTAAATGGCAATTAGTTGATGTGGTTTTGTTTATATTTTTAATATTCATACTAATATATTTAAAAATTCCGATATGAAAAAACGTATTCAAAAGAAAAACTCATCACGTAGCAGGTGTCTCTCTGGGCGGAGAGTAAGGAAAGGAGGGTGCTAAAACTACCTTCTTTTGCTAACTCTAATGTATGCGCAATATAAAAAATATAATAGAATATGTACATTTATAACTGACATAATATAATATGCATACAATAATGTGTTACCAAGAAACTGTATAAGTCAGCCGTTGTGTAGAATAGTTGTGTACAGTTATTAAATGCTGTACCGATGTTATGAATAAAGTACTCGTATATTCAAACTATTTACCATTTTATAATGATTTCAATATTAAGTTATTACATAGAACAATCGCTAAATTTCAAATTTATAAAAAGCCAATTTCACTAAATTGGGATGCGGGAACTTTTTCCCGCAAAGAATGGTGAGCAGAGTGGATCTAGTGTCTCTATATCTCACGATTGCCTTTTTAACAAGAACGAATAAACGAAACAAAAATGTAAAACGACGTCTATAATACTAATATTATAATAAATAGCAATATAAAATAAAATGTCTTATGTTACGCAAAGATCAATGAAAAAATTAAAACTTTGTGGAATCTTCTCGAAACAATGATAATATTCGTTATAAAAAAAAGAATTACGCAAAAATATTGCTACATACATACTAAATAATAATTAAATGGTCTACATCACTATAAAAAATGTAATTCTAATTTTATAGTGGAGAACTCGGAGAAATAAAAAATCTTTTTCGAATAAAAAATTGTTTTCTAAAAAGATAAATAAGTGTATTTTGTGTTTCCGTCTTGGAGTGTTAGCTAGTGAAAAATATAAAACTGTGAACTGTCAAGTGACAGAGAGTCAAGATCACAATACCGTCGACGACCTAAGATTAGGCTTTCCGATCTTTTGCGCAATGATCAATAGGGAAAAAAAAACAAAAGCAAGAGAAATCGTAAAATAAATATAAGGAAGATTAAGTATAAAGGAAAAAATCTGAAATTTATATCCTGTAGTGTTACAAAAGGATATAAATAAAATAAATATTTAAATAAAACGATACTATTTAAGCAACGAGGCCAATAACCGATTAAGGATTATATTTTAGCACCAAAATCTGTGAAATGTAAATATTTAACACATAATATACAAAAATATTTTTTGCACATAATTAAATTATTGAAAATAAACATATTCTCCTTAAAATATTATTCTCAGAATACCATAGCCTTTAGGCATTTTAATAAAATTAAACTCGTTTTTTTTTTTAAATAACACTGCAACCAATGTGAAATACAACGTTTAAATCCGTTATCAGGAATGTATAGCTCTCCAAAAGTATGACACTGGCTGTAGGTACATAATTAATTGAATTTCCGTGAACTGAAATATAATTAATTTTGAAATGGTTGATCGAGAACGAACAAATCGGAGGATTAATTAGGTAGATTACAGGTAAACTCGTAATCCGTTTACATTCAATTAAATAATATAAAATTAAATATACGTGTACAATATAATGTAGAGTTACAACTATTCCTGTTATTTTCTCTATATAGATAAAGAAAGTTTTTTAATGTTACAGTTACAACGCAAATATTCGAAGAAGATATTTTTTATTTAGTTATTTTTTTTGTATCTCTATTTTAATAGATTTATTATGTATCCCACACATAGCGTGCAGTAGTAGAGGAATCCCGGACACCTACTGTTAAGACCCTTCGTTCCGTTTAGGACGCTGCCTTTCCCCACTCCCCGCCGAAGTTTTTGATTTAATTTTAAATCGATTGGGAATCGAACCTACAACCTATAACGTTCAGTCGCAGGCTTGTGCTCGTGCGCCACGAATGGCCTCAAATTTATGAATAAATAAAATAAAACATATTTATTATTTGTAGTCATAATTTAGCCGGAATTTTCGTAATACATAAAGGTTTCAATTTTAGAATCAAATTGCAAAATCAAGAGAACAAAAATAACCAAAATTTATATAATGAGAAATTCCGAATTATCACTACTATACCTATAGATTAAAATTCACATAAATCGAATTACATATGCGTCTGCTGTCAAACACTAGTAGAAAGTTAAAAGGTATCGAAATGGATACTTTAATGGAAATTAAGAAATTAATTTATTGTATTATGCAAATATGAACTTTCAAATTTTTTGTTGGTAAAATTATGTTTATGTAAATATGAGGGTAGAGTTAAACTTTGTGGCTACAATTTTTAAGCGTTCAAATACGTTATATACGTAAAAATAAAAATATATATATATTATACTAACGGCCCACTCGCGGCTTCGCCCGCACACCACCTATAATATTTTTATTATGCTGCATTAGAAAATATATTATTTATATGTATAAATTATACATTCAATTATTTTCAACCTCTCTGAGAAAGTGCAAGCACTATGTGGTTGCTTGAGAGGATGTCATCGGCAGCAAGGGCGCCCCCCGCGGGACTCGAGCCTAGGCTTGTGGCAGTAAACACGGTATTGAATTATTTAAAGTTTACAATATCTGGAGAAGTATGTGTCCAAATATGAATTATCCCCTTCAAAATTTCTTTTTTTTATCTTCATAAAATGCGTGACTTTTTTGTGACTTCTCTATTAAAGATAGATATACGGTGTCGTGGACTTTATTTTAGAACTAATGAGATTGAATGTCTTTGTGGTACAATATATTTGCATATATTTAATTGCATCGCACACTGTTAAAGTAATACGATGGCGTTCCTAATTATTTTTATTTCGGTATTAAATACTAAACTAACAATCAAACTATAGTATTATGTTATATAGTTTTTAGTACTCCTGTATAATGTAGCTTTCATGCAAAACAAAAAACAAATAATCAAATAAACAAACTCATCTGTTTTATAATACTAATACAAAATACTTATATTAATGAAGTTTATTCTAGTTTTAGATAACAAAACAAAATCAGAATACATTTTTAATGTTACATAATATTTAGGCGATTTTTCATAATTATTATGATATAAATGAATATAAGGAAAATTGGTCTCATGCATGCTGTATCTTTGTGGGTGTGGTTAGTCATTGAGGCCATTATATAAAAATTATGTTAATGAGTCAAATTATTATTGAATAAAACAAAGTGTGGCGTTGAGTCCTGCCAATCAATACGCAATGCCTTCAAAATTCTTCGGAAAGTGAGGAACAGTGTTTGAACACTAGGTCCCCTCTGCCTGCTCTGCTGTGTGCGGGATACAGCATGAGGCTAATTCATTTTTTAAAATTAAGAGTAATATAAAAAACTACCAATAACTAATGTTTAGCAAGCTATCTTGTTTTTATAAGACTAAAGTACCAAACAATATTAAACAATATTTACTTAACCTTTAACATGTGCTATAATTAGATGAGACATCATTAAATAAAAAATATTGTTTTAAACTTTATTGTGACACTCCTATAAAATTATTTATTTGTTTTTTTAAATTAAGATATTATGTTTAGGTAATGTTTTTCTCTGAAATCAAAATATATTTATATTACAAAAAAAATTGCCTCATATTTCTTCACCAAAGTAAATAAAAGATCCAAATGACAATCTGTAACTGACTTCCAACACAATTTTTGTGACATTGCATATTGAGAAAGGAAATGAAAGTAATTAATTTCTCTGAATGGAGATGGAGCCCACAATCGTTGAATTTCCAGTTGCGAACTGTTGATGGTGTTTTACTATATTTTTGAGGTTGCTGTGTCACAGGGTTACAAACTGGCAGCAGCAAACTTGTTGTGTTTACTGTACTGTAAACACAACAAGTGGGCTTGATTCCCACTCAGGGGAATTAAATACTTAATATTTTTAATATATCCTTGCTCTGGTAAAGGGACAAATGAGGCGTTAGTTCTGCCACTCATCACACAAACACCTTCTCAACTAAGTATAATCTAAAATTCTTTAACTTTATTTATGCTAAGCTATTATTTTTTTTAAGCTTTCTTGACTCTATTTATTTCTGAATTCAAAGTAATTATTTATTTTGTAATAATTATATGATTTTATAATAGAAAACAGAAACATTTAACGGAAACAGTAATTATTGGCTGGCATAGATATATATTTATAGTCATCCATGCTCTGTTGATTCTTGTAGTTAATGCACAGTTTTGCAAAGATGTTTGGTATTGGAATTATTTTTTAATATTTGTTTATTTACTTTTTAATCTATATAAAATATATTGGCACTGATTTTGCAAAAGATAAATTTGTTATCTATTATTTTATATATAAAAAAACTGAATATTATACAAATAGCTACTAAATTTTATTCTTAAGATTTTGTTGTTGAATCTAAATTGAATCTGAGGATGTTATTAACAAGATTGGCCTTAGGGTCCCGGAAGATATGTTATGAATGGCATCTAAAAATAGTATAGGTTCCATAGTGTAATGAAATGATGATCCACATTAGTTAGGTCCCTTGTATGATGTAATTTCATTATTAACAGAGAAGTCAATGACTTTTATAGCCTTATAATGTGTAATGTATAGTAATAGTAGCTAATTTTCAAAACAAGTTTCCAGAAAAATAAAGATATGAATTATTAATTAAACACAGATATCAAAAGAAATTTATATTCATTTTTCAAACATTACTTTTCATATTATTATTATTATAATCTTTATTGTTGTTGAAAATATATATGTCATACAAAATTAAAATATTAGACAACAATACACATAATAGTGATTTATTATACATATATATTTTTTATTCTACTTTTATTTACACAAAAATATTTGAATACCAAGTGACTCTTGTTTAGTTTGAGGTCAAATCATAAATCACATAGTTTTATTTTATTATTAAATATCTTGAATAATATTTACTTTAATGCCGTAAATATAAGAACTTGTAGTTAAGAATTACTCGATCAATAACTTAGCAATAATATAATAAATAAAAAGTAATATGACTCAGTAAATAAAGCACAACATTAGATAACAACGTCCATCATCAATATTTGTAACGTAAATTAATTCGAGAAAAAGTTTTTAAATTCAATATACCTAACATACGAAGTTAATCGAATGTGATAAATAAAATCACATCTAGAATATTCATATAAACAACAAATAAATAAAACCGTTACCTTTTAAAAACCACAGCAGAGGCAGGTTTCAGGAACACAAAGTAGGTTGATGTTATGAATTTTCTACAGTAAAAATACACGTGCAATGTCACATAATAACGTATGTATAACAAGTTCACTACAAATATATAACAATTACTATTAAAATTCAACAATAGATGCTAAATTTCTAATCAATTCGATATCTAATAAAATCGAAGGCAAATAAATTCCACAACACGTTACGCGATGCAACCATCGTTCGTTTTGCAAATTATTAGACAGCTGTCAGGTCACTCACGCTTCGATGTTGCCATTTTGTTAACTGAATATATATAATTATACTTAACTTATTATATATAACACTAATTATATGCGAATAAATTAGTATAATTTTTGTAATAAAAATAAATATTTTTAAAAATAATTGCTGCCTGTGCTTATTTATTTAATATATCCTCAAGCTTAGCGCTATCTGTCGGTGACTGATTGAATTACATGAGCAGTATAGTGTGTATATCTTGTTTTTAATAAACCTCTATAGATGTAGATGGCAATGATATTTTACTAGGGAGACGGTAGATGGCATTAGGTGTACGAAATTGAAATAAAATCATCACCTAATTTGTATCTTTTTTAATTTTACCGTGCAACCATTTTCTTTCTTATTTTATTTTATGAATTGCCAATCCAATTGCCATCTTTTAACTATCTATGTTGTCTATCTGTGTCATAATCGAAGTTAGCTAGTTGTGCCAAAATGTTAAACTTCAATTACTCGTTAAAAACTGCGTTTCTCCATTAATCGAAAGATCGATAACAATTATTTTCTATAATAAGATAATATATACTTGTTTTCTGATATCTTTTACATTTTAAAGAAAAACCTCTCCTCAAGAATAAATAGCAAGGGCCATTATTAACTATTACAGTTTTTAAAACAGCTTGTAACTACATATATAAAAAGACTTCTGATATAACACTAATTAACGGAGTACAACGCGGGGCTTTTGCTTTGGTGCCAGAGCAAAGAAATAAAAATATTAATCTATATCTATATATATCTATATATATAAAAGGACTTGTGCTGACTGACTGAGGTAAGACGCACGCAGAGCCGTAACCGCTGATGGTAGAAACGTGAAATTTGGGCAGATGTTTATTTTCATATTCTGGACATC
>DWQW01010175.1:0-12358 GCA_018249695.1 Heliconius erato demophoon | reverse complement strand
CCTTTGAAGTTTCGTTCGGTTTAATGTTCATTGCTTTCCTCGGGGAGCTGCGTCAAAGCTACTTACTAAGACTGTGGTGCTTTATGGTTTACTCTTATTTGCTTCTAAATACTCTAATATTTTTCATTAAGTTTTTTAATACTTTCCGTTGGAATGTTTTTGATTTAAAACTAGCAGAGGCCAGTCGTGGCGCAGCGGCACAAAGCGTGACTGTAAAACCGACTGGTTGTGGGTTCGATCCCCACTCGAGGAGATGAAATATTTACTTAAATTTATATTACCGTTTCTTCGCTCTGGTGTCGAGGCAAAGCGCGGCGTTGAGTTCTGCCACTCTACACGCAATGCCTCTAGTATTCGGCAGAAAGTGGGGAACGGAGTGTCTTAACACTAACTTCCCTCTGCCTACCCTGCTGTGTGCGGGATACAGCGTGAAGCTGATTTATTTGATTTATTTTATCATTCCTTTCCCCACTTTCTGTATTCTCGTTTTGCGTGTGGAGTGGCGGAACTCAACGCCACGCTGTGCTTCGTAACCAGAGAGAAGAAAAGAAAATATTAAATATTTATATATTTTTATTCCCCTGTGGGTATAGAACTAGACACTCACAACCGTTGCATTTATAGTCACACGCTTGTGTTCCTGCGCTACGACGGCCTCGATATTACGGAATTAATAATTAATGCAATATCAATTAGTGCAATATCAATTCACTAACCAAAAATGGGGCAAAAGAAGATTTACAACGAATATAAACAAATTGGAAACATCTTGTACATGCTTCTAAATTATTTAAGGAAAATCATATAGAGAATTGGCAAAATTGTAGTCTTGAAAATATTTATTCTCAACAATTATATATCGTAAGGATTACCTTTATTTATTGAACAAGCACATTCAATTATCTATTTCAAGTGAGTATTGCCCTTGTATTGGCGTTGTAATAAAACTGACGATTGGACATTTTTTACAGATCAATTGGCTCAATTTGCGTTGCGGCACTCAGACAGCTTGACGACAATTTAGATAGCGTTCGTTGTTGTTATAAATGGTCAGAGTTTAATAAAAAATATTAATAATAAATACACATATCACAATATAACTAAAATTTCAATTTCATGAATTGTTTGATAGCATATGCGATGATCGTAAGTTTGATTTCTGCTCGAAATCTCTAATATTTAAAAAAATTCTAATATTCTAATATTTAAATGAGGCCAGTCGTGGCGCATCGGCACGAAGTGTGACTATAAAAACGACTGGTTGTGGGTTCGATCCCCACTCGAGGAGATGAAATATTTACTTACATTTATATTTCCATTTCCTCGCTCTGGTGTCGAGGCTAAGCGCGGCGTTGAGTTCTGTCACTCAATACGCAATGCCTTCAGAATTCGGCAGAAAGTGGGGAACGGAGTGTCTTAACATTAGGTTCCCTCTGCCTACCCTGCTGTGTGCGGTATACAGCGTGAAGCTGATTTAGATTATTTTATTTAAAAAAATGGTTGCTGTGCCTAATAAGCTGCAGTCGATTAACATATCGCCACCCAGTACACAGTGTCACTAAATAGATAGAAAATGGGCGTTTTCTCGCTCACAAGCATCCTACGTACAAAATAGTGCTTGCAATTTTTTTTCCTCACAGAATACGGAACTCTGTGCCTGACTGCGGGGTAAAGGAGTCGGAGTCCCTGTAAAAGCTAGTAGGGCTAACAGCATTAACCTCAAGTTCGGAAAAAAGGTGTTTTCTCTGCCCGCACCGAAATGCGCGGGGGATATCTGAAAAAAAAAACTGCTTGAATTATAAAATCTATACATATAGTAGAACTGTATGTAAAATTATTTCTGTCTGTTTGTCATTGCCTTTATTAGTTTTATGTAAATTTGTTTATAAATAAAAAAATCACGTCAATATAAAATATTGCATGCGATAATATTACTACAAAATACGTGTTTGAAACTTTAGCTTTTAATATATGGATAAGTCTTTAAAATGACAATGTTATTAGATCACAAAAGTAATTCAGATCGAAAAATAAATAATTATATAGTTTAAGCGGGCGAAGCCGCGGGTCGCTAGTACATAATACATCATTTAAATGGTCAAAATTGTGATTTCTTTTGTATAAGTGCCACTTTTACGGCCAATGGCTCTGCAAATCGAGTTCAACAGTTCACCTTTCCTTTAAATAAGCGACGAAGGTTAAGTGGTATGTCTGTTTCATTTAACCGTTTCCCTGAGTTCGGTAAGCGGTGGCCGCTTGAATCCACAATATTATATTATTTCGCTGGCAGCCCTTTGGTTAAACAAAGGCTAAACAAAAACAAAATGAGCTACACAGATTCGTGTTGTACTTTGCAATTTGCTTTGTTTTCATAAGTTTACCTGGTTTTTAAATAAATAGATGTTAGTGGAAATTCAATTTTAAATTCCATTATGTATTGTAACTATTTATAAAGCCACCGTGATGGATCAAAATGTTGAGATTGTAAATCGATTAGAATATGTTATTGAGATTATATAAATTACACGTCTATTTTGGTATAAATTAAGTTATTGATTTTTATAATATTTTAACAAGTTTAAATGAATTTAAATCAAACGTATTTCACTTAAAATCACCATAAACGCACTTCATAATAAATTGAAAAGAAATCTTCAGTTAATCTGATATTAAGCTTCTAAAAATAAATTCGTGACTAAAAATATCCGAATACAGCGCTTATTGGTATTGTGGCTAAAAAGCACTAAAGGTGAGCGGCTCTCGTGGCTTCTCGTCAAGCGTCGGACTGAATGCACACTCGTCCACACCGTTTGCACGGACGAAATTGCTTGGCGTGTCGTTCCTGGTCCTGATTGAATTGGACCGGCTCGCTGATTAGCCCCATATACAGACCGATGTGTGGCTAGTGGTTGCTGTTTGTGCACCTCGGTTGTCGTCTTCTTGACTTTTTTTTTGTATCACGCGGTAGTTTTTTTTTTGTTTTGTTTTGTATCTTGTGATTTGTTGATGGGAAATGTATAAGGATTTTTATTTCTTTTTAGTAATCACCGTATCCTGTTTTTTTTTTCTAACAACATAAATAGTATATTTAAATAATATTTATTAAATTAAATAATAAATAATGTTTATTTAAATAAGTTGTAATAAGCGTATAAAAATTTCGAGTAGCTTGATTAGAACTTATGGCTCAGTGGTCAGAGCGCCTGGTCGGTTTCCAGGAGGCGCGGGTTCGAGTCGCTACGTTCAAATTTTTATACGTTTTCTAAATAAAAAATCTAGTGTTTAAGGCAGGTTGTTGCGCAAGGGCACAAAGCGTGACGACTAACGCGACTGGTTGTGAGTTCAATCTCCATTCGAGGTACTGAATTATTTATTTAAATTTATATTTTCATTTTTTCGCTCTGGTGTCGAAGCAAAGAGCGGTGTTTGGTTTTGTTACTCAACACGCAGTGCCTCCAGTATTGGCGGAAAATCAAGAGCGGAGTGTCTTAACACTAAGGTTCCCATACCACGTTGTGTGCGGGATACAGTGTGAAGCTGATTAAATAAAAAAATCTTAAATATCATTAATAATAATAAGCACTATTTAAATACATCAAATAAATTTGTTAAGCAACTTTAAATGATAAATATGTATTCATTTTAAGCGACAACTTTAAAAGTGTAAGACGAAATAAAATTTGAATAAATTCAAGTGGCTGGTTTTCGGGCAACGGTAGTGAAGACGAGGGCCTCTTGTGGGCTTCTTGTCCAGCGGTCTGAGTGCATTCGTTCAAATAGTGCGCTCGAATGAGATTGCTTGTTGTGATTGAATTTATCGGGGTCGCCACAAAAATTAGCCCTTATTTACGTCGTTGTGTACTGTGACTCAACAGGCTAGGAATTCTACTCTAATTTGATTATGTAGGTATGTTCATATGTATATTGATTGGTACATTATTTTATAACGTTTGTTTCCTTAGAAATATTTAACATTTTTCAATTACACCATAAACATATATGACATACATACATTTGAATTAAATACAAACATTTTCAAAATTTAAAATACCGAATTAAAAAAATTATTAAATTCGACAGCGGTAGCGTGTACCGTTCGTAAAATAATTTTAGTTTCAAATTTGAATAATTCCTTAAAATAACGATATACTAGAAATAACTAATATACATTTCCTGTACTATATTCCACTTTTGTAATTGTTTTCATTTAATTATTCATACGATACGTTCAACGAACTGTATCGTGAAAATATGATCTAGATACGAATAACAGGTCAGTAGGTAAAAACTTTTACAATCACGTAAGTGATGTGAAGTAAATAAATAATGGATGTTTTCTACTTACAGAAATGTGTTTAATATTTTTTTCAATCATAAGATTTTAGATATTAGTTTAGGGTAAATATTTTTTTGTTATGTGGCTCTTAACGCTACAACTCCATAGTCTTATCGTATTTTTTTAGCTTCAAGCTGTACCCCGTACATGACAGTGTAGGCAGAGGGAAACTGAGAATCACACATCAGTTCTTCAAATTCCCCCTAATTCTCAAGACATTGAGTGCAAATGAGTGGCGGAACTTAACGCTTAAACGTTATTAACTTAATGTATTATAGAATACATGAAAATCAAGTCTAGCAAATGTTGTAACGTCGATCATGACCCGAAAACATGATAAGGCATAGCTTCAAGTTTTAGCATCCAACAAGCATCACTTAGCGTACAAAAAAGAAAAAAAAAAGAAAAAAAGAACCAAAGAAATAAAAAAAAAGCACAACGCGTGTTTCTTATCAAAAAGCTTGATGTATAAAGTTGTTAGAAGTCTAATAACTCTTACAATAACGAGTTTAGAGACGTTAACTGCTACTATCTTAGTCTATTAATGAAAACGTTAGATAAACTTATCTGGTGGATATCTGTATGCAAATAAATTGTGCTCAGTTGCGGCTCGTTAGCGCGGGTCGCAGCTCCGTCACCTTTGTGCGGAGCCGGATTCATTGTCGGCTTAAGCGGTCTGATGGGTAAATTGAAGGCAACTTTGTGAGGATAGATGACTGTTTTGTCTGTGTTTGACAGAAATTGCCTATACTGGCTTGTGTTTAAAGCTTCTGTCGGAGTCATTTTAAGGTTATTTTTCATATTTCAAGTCCAGTTCGAAAGTTGAATGAGGTAGTGACGCACGTGTGACTGTAAACGTGACAGGTTGTAGGTTCGATTTCTGCTCAAGGAAATGAAATATTTAATATTTTCAGGTTTACGTTCTAGTGTCTAGTCAAAGCAACGTTGAGTTCTAGCACTCAACACTCAATGCTTCCATTATTCGACAGAAAGTCAGGAGCAAACTAAGCTCTCCCCTCCCTCTACATGTGGAATACAAAGAGAGAATCCGAGAATTTTTTTTTTTGTAAAGCTTATACTTAAAGGAACTTAAAGGAAAATTTAATACTTTACTCTGACTTTTCTTTCCGTTTACTTACAGACATCACATACTCGTATAAGTTTTAGTTTTCTATACATCGGTTTAAAAATATCATCAAGATTGCCGTTGTTTTTGGTGCCTTTTTAAAAGGAAACGTGCAACCCCTGCTTGGGAGTTTGTTATATTTATTAAATAAGGATTATATAAAATAACATTATTGTTTTATATGTTGTATATGATGTTAGTTACTTGTTAAGTTACTACTAAGGTGCTACATATTTTTGTTTATTTTATCTTTATAATTCTATTACGATTGTAAAAATATCAGAAACTATTTATTCGATCAATTCATTTCTTTAATCCTATTCCTTATGATAAAGATATATGTTATATTGCATTTAAGGTCATCTTTAAATATAAATTGTATTGTTAATATTATTCCCTTAATATGAGTGGTATTTGTATGATAAATCCGTAATCACTTGCATGGAATTAGCTCCATTAACCCTTGTATATACATATAATAGTGTATACAAAAAAGTAATTTCAATTTGTAATAACATAAGCTTCCGCATTATCAAAAGGTCTTTCAACTACCATTGTTAAATGAAACAATTGACGACATCAAAAATTCAGTTAAGTTGATTTAATAAATGTTAAGACAGGCCACCAGCAGACCAGCAGTTGGTCACTGGCTCTCATTTACTGGGGTGATTTACGAGTTCACACATCGGGCCCGATCTCACTTAGTAATGATTTATGCGCAACATCTCCCCCTGTCGAGTTAAGCGCATTATCGGACCGCGTGCCCTATCAACTTTGTAAGCGGCTTGTACATTAACCTAATATATAGGATACAGGAGGCCAGTCGTGGCGCAGGGGCACAATGTGTGAGTGTAAACGCCACTGATAGTGGATTCGAATCCAATTCGAGAAAATAAATATTCATTTAAATGTATATTTTAGTTTTTTCGTTCTGTTCAATCAACAAGCAATGTCTCCAGAATTCGATGGAAAGTGGAGTACGGGGTGCCTTAACACTAGGTTCCCCCTGCCTACCCAGCTGTGTCCCCCACACAGCGTGAATCTGATTTATTTATTAACCTAATCCAAGAGCCATATACCAATTTCAAAGAGAAACAAGGTTCTAGTAAATTTTGTAATTCTATTAACAATATCTTAAACACTTATCATAAACCTTGCTCTAACATTGTACGTTCGAGTACCCAAAGTCGAGGTCGTATAACAAGTAGAAAATATTGCACCCATTTATCTTAGTACCGGAGTGCCTATGTAAATAGGCGGGTAATTACGAACAACGCACTTACGCAAATATAAATGGAGTGAACAGTAAAATATATCTTCTTAGATGAGGTTTATGATGGAATGAGTTGGGAAGATACAGAGTGTTTAGGTTCCTTTATGTTCTATTACTTGTCACTCAGTTGAGTATTGAATGTTAACAATATATTATAGTAGTCTATAGCACTAAGTATTTATTAATGTAGCTTACAAAATGTGGCGTTTCTAAGTTCAAAATCCATTCGATTTTTATCTTTTTTTGTTAACCCATTACAAAGCTGACAAATTTTGAAATTCTTATATAGTTTCTTATTTAGAACGTGATGTAATTTCAAATCGCGAAAATGACAATATTAAAATATTATTCGAGAAATTACTATAAAAACTAATAAGGCTTGATTAATATGTAAAATAATATGATGTATGTATTCGATATACATACATATATATAATATAAGTTTAAACTAGAATATATGTAAGATAAGGAAAGTTTTTTTTAATAAATTAATTAATTGAAATATAACAAAAGTTAAATTTAATATAGGTACATTTTTATTGAGGTACAGTAGAAAACGCGACTAATTAGATGTGTGCCCGTGTCGATTGTCCTGCGAGGGGGTCGTTTGTTTTGATTATACAAATGTATTTATTGGTTTGATCCACATTAAGCTGTAAATGGGTATCTAAATTTTGAACCCATTTGGACAAAAAGATAAAAGATAAAAAAGATTTACTTTAATAAAATTGTATAATTAATTATTGGTAATAATATACGTTTTAATACTTATTAAGAAAACGTATAAAATTTTGAATGTAGCGGGATTTGAACACGCGCCTCTTTGGAAACCGTCCAAGCGCTTTGACCCACTAAGCAATACATTCTTGGTCAGAGCGCGTTCAAATCTCGCTATGTTCAAATTTTTATACATTTTCTTAATAAATATTTTCCTTTCCTACTGTGTGGATCAACACTTTAAAAATATTAAAAATATACGTATTGTCAGGAAAATTAAAAAGTTAAAGATGTTTTTTTTAATAATAATCATCGTTATCAACCTATTGATTCACACAAAATCTCTTTAGACATTATCGGTCACAAACACAAATTTAATAACCGGACGTGGCATTACACGCAAATCCTGGTCTTAGAGGAGACGAGGAGAGCTGAAATTTGCACTCAAAGTTGTATAAGGTAGTATGCTGTGCTTTAATTAAGTTAGTGGTTTGGTGGCACGGTATTGCTGTTTACGGTACCATCATTAGGCTAATGATCAGATTGTAATTACAAATTGGACTGCGTAGTTCTAATTTCGCTGATATATAATTTATTATAGTTTATTTTGAGTGATGTTTCTCAAATGAGGTAGTTAATTTTAAATGTATATTTATAATAATAATGATAATATCTTTAAATATTTTATATCAAGCGAGAGGAATAACCAACATTTAAAATTCTTTAATATATTTTGAATTTTGGCAGGAACTGCTAATGCATACATAGTAGATTAGATAAGTACATTTAAAATTTGTTGCTTTTAAAAATTTTAAATTTGTTCAGTGAATCCATACTAGAGAAGGTATCAAAATATCCGAAAGTATATATATATAATTTAAATTTAATTTATTTAGATACAATTGAATCTAAATTTCTAGATAGAAGTTGCCTGTTTTAATATACGAATGATAACGGAATTGTATCTGCATACCCTGAAATAATATCCAAGCGTAGAATGCTACCTAAGTTACGCGTAACCCACTACGGTGAAATAATACGAACGTTGAACCTTAATTTAAAAATTAAAAAAAATATATTAACTAACAGGTACAAATTAAATAGTTGTAAATATTTTTTCTATTTACTTTCTACATTTTATAGCAAAAAAGTGTAAAACTAAGCTAGGACTCTCAAGTGTAAGAAAACAATAAAGAAACGAAGAAGTACTACGCGTATACCGTGAGAACCTCCTCCTATAGCAGTTGACAAGTTGACAGTGTTTAGGCCCCGAACAAGCCTGCTTAAATTAATATTTTAAATGCCATAAATATATCACTGTTGGTAAATGCTCTGTGTGTTATTGCGTTTGGGAACACTATTGTAGCGCAGTTGGTATGTGGCTGGTCGCAATGATAGTGGATTCAAATCAAACCTGGATATTTCTTTTTTTTATATATATGTGATAAGTTTTAAGATAAGTTTTGTGCTCTAATTTGGTATGTTATTTATAGAAGTTTTCATGAATTAAAAAAAAAATAGTTTTTTATCAATATTTCTACTATCTGTACAAATTTTATTGCGTCATATTTCTGGTTTAAGAATCTTAAACTATAAACATAATTTTTAAAGTAAAGAATTTATATATCTTTTATATTATCTTTTATTTTATATATAAATGCATAATTGAGACTTCCACAAGGATAAACTTAAGCTCGAACTTTTAAAGATTTTTTAGATTGATGAACAAGTTATAAAGTTTAGTTGTTTAGTTTGGTGGAAAAATTTAATCTAATGTTTTTTGTCTCTCTGTGTCTTGGCTATAGTAGAGTAGGCAGATGGATCTAGTGTTCAGACTCCGTCCCAGAAGATATATGAGAAAAATTGTTATTAGTGTAATAAAACCTAAAAAAGATTTTTTTTGTATGTGTGTTTGTTACAAGCATCAATAACAAATGTATACAGAAAATAAGAAACGGTTACAGTGCCATGGAAAAATTAAAAAATACACATATAAAAAAATTAACAATATAAGTTAATTACGTACGTGCAGAAACACACATATACACATGTGTAATTATTTATTTTTACATTTAGTAACAGCTCAACGCTAACCACTTAGCGGAGTGTCAAGTTTTAATATCATCCAAAGTAAAAAGGTACTCACTCAAGTCCACATAGCCTTATCCGTCAACGGGAGAAAAATAAAGCTATTTGTTCAGCTTTATAAGTTTTCGAAAGTGACTCAAAAATATATTTTCGAATAATATTTTATAAACAACTTTGACCCAATTTCAAGGTATTTATAGATATTTTACTTTTATGTTTTGAGTTTATGAACGGCGAGTGCTGAGTGACTTACAAATAACTTTTATATTATCCGAATTTGATATATATTTTTCATGACAGTTTTATTTTGAAATATTTTATTGCACCTATATTTCCATCTCTTCGCTCTGGTATCGAGGCAAAGCGCGGCGTTGAGTTCCGCCACTCAACACACAATGCCTTAAGAATTCGAACGGAGTATTTGAACACTAGGATCCCTCTGCCTGCTATAAGCGGGATACAGCGTAAAACTAAATATAACACGATATATGCATTTATTGCGTGATAGAGTCGCCTGGAATCTTAAAGAAATACAATGTTAGTGTACATTATTTCAGGCACTGCGGCTGGATAAGCGTAACACGTATTAATAAAGCTTAGATATAATTTATATTACAGCATTTCAAAAGAAAATTAATAGGAGTAGTTAGTTTGTTGCCACATTACAAAGGGAAACCATTTTGTTATTGTCTGTAATATTTTGTGCCGCCTTTCATTTTATGGATTGGTCTTGTAATTATAACATTCATTTAAAAAATATAATTAGCTAGCAATTAAGTTGATGAAAATATTAAATAACTAAGTCGATACTAGGCAAAATATTTATATTATTATTTAAAAATACTATAGTATTAATAAAAGAGTAATTTTGGTAGGACCGGACGTAAGTCCCGGAAGGAGTTGGCGGACCGCACGACGGTGGTACATATTCTATTTCTGGGTATTTCACTTGAGATTTGTGTATGAAGGTAAAATTAGATTAAAAATTAAAATTTCAGATAATTCAATAATGTACTTAATATAATTTAACAGCAATTTAGTCGAATAATATAATTTATATTGTATTACTGAATTTTGTAAGAAAAACTTGTAGTAAGCTCAGCAAAATTCTATTAATTTAATAAATATCGATAAAAAATAATAAAAAAAAATCAGCTTCACGCTGTATCCCGCACACAGCAGAGTAGGCAGAAGGAACCTAGCGTTAAGACACTCCGTTCCCCACTTTCTGCCGATTTCTGGAGGCATTGCGTGTTGAGTGGCAGAACTCAACGCCCGCTTAACCTCGACACCAGAGCGAAGAAATGGAAATATAATATCGATATTTGTAAATATTTAACTTAATAAAGCTAATGATTTATATTGTTCTGACTTTCTCTAAAGTTTAAACAGCACGGCAACTTTGCTAGACAAACAGAATGAACCAACATGAATTTAATAATTTTAAAATCTTTAATATTTTCTATATAAAACGCTTAAACTAATGAAATGTTTACAGACAAACAGAGACAAATAAGTTCAATCAATATAAAGCAATAGTTTGTAAGTACTTCACAGTTTAATCCGCTTATACGGGAGGACCGATATAAAAGATTTAGAAATATTAAAAACGTCGGAGGAAGCACTTCGGTCGTAATACTGTAGGTCTTTCTCTTTGCTCAACCGGCACTGCAGATACCAAGATGTTTACTATTAACATAAATACCAGATTGTAGTACTGTATAGTCTACCCGTCTTTAAGGCGTGGTACGAATGCGAAATGCAAGTCGTATTCAATTCAGTCAGAGATAAAGGGATTGTTTGTTATTGATTTTTGAAATATATGGGACACGTGTAGTTATTTGAAATATGCTGTTCTTATTTATTACTATTACTAATTCTATACGTATTTTTTACGTTCAAGCTCATTTCTTTTATGTATTTCTTTCAGCTTCACGCTGTATCCCGCATGTAGCAGGGTAGGTAAAGGGAGCCTGGTGTTAAGACACTCCCCATCTTTTCCCCATCTGCTGAACTTTAGAGGCACTGATTGCGTGTTGAGTTTCGGAAATAAAAGTGCGTTGCCTCGACACTAGAGCGAAGAAATGAAAATATTTAATTTTTTATTTCTTCTTCGAGTGGGAATCGAACCCACAACCTGTAGCGCTTACAGTCACACGCTTGTGTGGCTTCGCCACGACTGGCCTTATATTTAGTAGGATATCAAAAAATATACACAACAAAAGACTTTTCGAGTAAAACTTTTCGGAATCTTTTGCTTAATAAAAAACGTTTACGGCCAACGTGAGTTCAATTATGAGTTACGAGGAGAAACTCCGTGACTTTCTTCAGTTGAATATATTATTATTTATATAGATAAATTATGTATTTATCAATGGCCACATTTTTGTTTCATTTTATTATTTAAAACATCTACAATAATAAGGAATAAATAAATTTATTTTCTAAGCAAATTTTGTTGTTAGTATATTTTTTCTACTGCTTTTGTAAACGTTCTAATAAAAATTGCACTTTGAAAATATACCAACATACAACCTTTACTCAGCTTTCAAGAGGAGACGATTTACACCGTAACGCGTGCACCGCCTATGTGCTAGAGCTGTCGTTTGATGTTTATGCTTACGCAGTTTAAAAAGCGCCTCCTCTAAGTAAAGTAAAAAAAAAACTTTAAAAAAATTACTTTGAGAATGTTTTTCTAGCAAAATGTAATAGTATAGTAACATAAGATTTGTTACGGAGTTAGCGTCACAAAAGATAAATCAAGTTTATGTGACGTCTTCTGCCGCAAGGGAATTTATGTGGTTGTGCAAGAACTCTA
>DWQW01010174.1:0-12358 GCA_018249695.1 Heliconius erato demophoon | reverse complement strand
TACTGTAATAGAACATATTTTGTTGTATTTTTCTATAAAACATATATTTAAAAGGTATAACATAACATTTACCTACACGGATAAAATATAGAGCGCTAAGTTAAGGCGTCAGTTGTGGGTTCGATTCTCACTAGTGGGAATTAATTACTTTTCTTTCTCCATATCAAGACAAAGCACGGAAACTGGAGAATACAGTGTCTTAACATCACAATTTTTTTTCTGTTACTATTGTTATTTATTGTAGCTCGACGACTGAACTACAGGTAAAATAACTTTCATTATTTAAAATTACTCACAGGTTTCTTGCGGTATTACAAATGCACTCATGTTTTAAACAGTCATTGTTTGAATAAGTTAATAGATTTGGCGAAATCCCCATATTGTATGTATGACTGTGTGACCACTTACTTCTTAGTCATCTAGATGTGAGTGTAATATTTTATTGTTTTCTAAGAAATTTTTACTTTAGAGAGAAACGTAAAATTACAAGTACCAACTAGGTACTTTTAATTTTAAGTTTCTTTTAGTTTCCTTTATTAAATTAGCTTTTGCCTGTGGCTTTGTCCGCGTTGTCGAATGGTAATAACTAAGGGTTGCTTATATGAGACATTACATATTTTAAGAACCCAAAGAAGAAGTATGATGGGTAGTAGATATGATGGATTACATCGAAATTATCTACGTCACATGATAAGATCTTCCTTTCCTTCTTCTTTCCTTCCTTATAGCCTGCTTATCTTATATAGTCTTCCTCGACAAATGAACTTTTAACATAAGATTTTTTCAATCATAATCAGTACTTCTGGAGATTAGTGCATTCAACAAAACATACTCTTCAGCTTTATAATAATATAGTAGATATTATAGAGACTAGAAGAGGTTTAAGATTTTATTGATATGGATTTAAACTTAATGTTGTTGTTAAAAATATTCGAATAAAGAATAATTAAAAATATATTAACGATTTTTCTAGCGGGACTTAAATCCCTATGGAACTTTGAATTTTTAACATATTTAAAGTGTTATTCCACACTTAGGAAAGCCCGCTACGTTCAAATTTTTATTCGTCTTCTTCTAAGTATTTTTCTTTCCTATGGAACTTAATTTCTTAAGTCCATACTGTACATTTCTAAACATCCTTCTTTTCTTTGATATGTGAATGATATTTTTACAAAGTTTTACCTAGCCTAAAACCTTCGAACCTTACAAATAAAGCCTTCTTAGGATAATTAAGAAATCAGATTGGTACATGCTGTTATTGCTGGTCTGATTACCACACGAAACAGTTATATCGATATAAAAATTTAGTCTCCTGCTTAGACGAAAAATACTTTATTATTTTCTAAGAAGTTTCTACTAAAGTACTTAAAACTTTAACTTTCCCACAGTTTTATTATCTGACAAGCTGTGCGGCTTCTTCTTAGCTTGTCTTGTTTTTATTACAGCTGACGTTTCAGCTACATTTGCAATTTTTATATGAGATATGGTATTATTCAGTATTTTATAGTGGAACTTTAAAGAATATTTAACTGTAATCGTAAAAATATGTAGATTGTAGTTTGGGAATATATTTCAAGGGGTAATAGTAGATTTATAACGTGCTCAGCTAGTTTGGGCACGTCGAACGAATGAGATTGAGAGATGAGATTTATTATGGAAAAGTGAGCGGTAAGAGAGGTAGGGGGAGACCTCGGTTGACCTTCGAAGACACAGTATCAAAGATACTGGAGGAAGGTCACGTAAAAAGCATGAGGACCTCCCGGAGAGCATGTATGAAGAGGTTGGTGAGTTCTCTCTGACTAGCCCGCTAGGGATAAAGCGTGAAGCTAGTTATAGTTTTTTATAGTTATAGTAGATTCATTTCTAATTTGGTTACGCAAAGAGTGCTCGGACATTGGAAGCCATCGTTGAAATGCAAGTTTCAGGCACTGTTCTGAAATCCTCACTCTGCAGTACGATGGGCACCTAAATGGATGATACCATCAATTTCCATGGAATTCTCATGTTTTTGTAACAAAAACCACAATACCCAGTATAGTGTCTTCATAATATTCTAGGCTTAGAATACATCTGTTATATTCTTATTACAGAAAAAGGTATTTAATAAAACAACGTACAATATTGGTACTTTATTCAAATGAAACTTAGCATATTCCTTTTTTTCTTTTGAGTAAAAGTTAAATCTAAATTTGCTTTGTGTTATAAATTTGGCTTATTTCTTTATAATAAATAAAAACTGCGTTTAAAATTAGAAAATTTGACACATAACCTCCTGTCGTCATTTATTTCTCAATCACTCCACTCAAGTTCTCCACGGGCGTCGCCTAATGCAGATGACCTTTTTAAACAATATTCGTTACGGTATAGATGGTATCGTACCAAAGTGAACAATGCTTGTCTGTTTTGTAGATACATAATCGATTACAAACATCCTTGGCTTGGTTTTACTTTCTTATAATTAGGCAATGTGTGCAATTTGGATGAGCCATTCATTAAAAGTATGGAGATTTGAAGTAATTTATTAAATTTTAACTAATATAATTTTTGACTGAACTGAATTTGATTTACAACTATTTGAGGCCGTCGTAGTACCTAGTATTTCAATTAGTTTTCCTCGAGTAATTAAAGCCAGTCGTGGCATACATTTCGTATATTTAAACATAATTAATACTATAATTAATCAAGCAAAGTCGCAGTTGGCTACTAGTATAGATCATCCTCAACTACAGCTTTATAAGATGAACATGTAGATGAAAAAAGGATTTTTTGTTTAAATACGCTAATTTCAGAATTATTAGTTCAATTATTTTTTGTTTTGGACAATATATTTATCAAGAAAGGCTTACATTACTTTAATGCATTCAATGCAACCACTGTACCTGCGGTCTGAGTGCCTTGGGTAATTAGAATGTTCTGTATCATAACAACTGTAAGACGCTTCTAAGGCGAAGCTGCAGGCAACGCCTAGTAATACATAATTTTCTTATAAGTATCGTTTTCAAAGAAAATTTAAATACGCCTTTCTCTCAACACGTACATTGTAAATATCGTTAATAACCTAACAGAAATGAACTAATAATGGTAATCAATCAAAGCCATATACAATTAGGCAATTATACCTCAGGGTCGATATAGAGCACGCTAAAGTTTCCAACTGAGTTTCAATTTCTGTTATATTCTATAATATATTACTGGATCTTAGGAGATGCTTATAGCCCAGATCCCAAGGCCTCCGGACTAACGTCATTTTAGCAAAGCTGAAATTTTGAGGACTATTAGTCTAATATGTAGTTAAGACAGTACGGGGTAACTTGATACTGGGGCTGATGGGATCTCAGTCTATTATGTATGTATCGGAACTATGAAATGTATAGAATTCAATGGAAAATGGGGTACGGAGTGTCTTAACACTAGGTTTCCTCTGCCTACTCTGTTGCGTGCGTGGTACAGCATGTAGCTGATATTTATTTTGACTTTGAATTTGTTTTCACTGATATTAAATATTTTTTTTATTTGTTTGATGCAACAAAGACGTATTTTTTTAAAAAGAGTCCTATTATAATAAGTCAATATATATAGGAAGACTATATGTACATTTAGATTGTGCTATTTTTTGTAATATTTTAAAAATATGCAAATGTGTCATTGTTTCACCAGATGTAGACTTTATATAGAGGTTTAAAAATGAAAATCTCACAAAATATCAAAGTAAAGTCCTTGATTATGAGAGTATGACATCACATGATAACGAATAATACCACTACAAAGGTTTTTCATCCCCTTTAGAAAATCTCCTGAAGTGTAGAAATTTGGATGTGGCAATCTTTTTTTGGCTTTAGTGGTTTAAAAGTTTATTATTATTTAATTATAAAGGGACTGTAACTTGGAGGCTGTTCATTATTTATATAATTTAAGTTCGGATACTATATAGGTGCGATTACGAAGTGCGGTGTTAAATATCACTAATAAACATTAATATTTATAAAGAATATTTTTGTTTATTTACTATATGACATATTTTAATAGTTCTTAATAACGTACAAAATTAAAAATATAATATTTTTAACATTTTTAAAGTGTTATTCCACGCTTAGGACAAGGTGTCAGATACATATATGTAATTATATATGTGCCTAATATTTCCAAAATTACCACATCCACATTTAGTAAATGACTGACTTATTTAAAATGATGTACGTGCATCGGATGGCAAAGCAACGGCTTTGTCCTAGGTTCATATCCCACTAGCTTCGGTTATTAAATTGAAATACCTCAACTATCCATCACTTTGTTCTCTTTTGACTCTATATTGCGAGGCGTTGTCGATATTAGATAATCTGTAAAGCTTATTCAGTTTGGAGATTTTGAAATTGGTTTAAAATTTATTTTAATATAGGAAAAAGTAGAATGATGATGATGGACGATGGAATTTACCACACAATACCTACGTAATATGTTGAAATTACGGCGGGGAGTATCTTAACAGTAGGTCTCTCTGCCTATTCTGCTACATGCGGGATACAGCGTGCTAGCGTTTTGCGTGTGCATTCTTTGTATTCTATGATCCTACAACCTTTAAGTAAATTGAAAACTAAATAGATCATTGCCATGGAGCTATAGGGTCTCTTAACATTTAATTTCATCACAATAAGGGCACTTAATGTTAATAATCGATTAACTTCAAATGCCCTAATTGTGCTTTACCTTTTGAGAAACAAAGCTTTTCTTCTTATTAGATCTGTGACGTACAATTGCGATATTGCCCTTCGAACTTAGATAGATTTGGTAATTTATTATAAGAGTGTAATGAATACTTTTGTTAATGAAGTGTTACACATATTTATTAAAAGAAACCTCAAATTAAACGATAATTTCCTTTATAAAAATAAAGAGTTTAAAGTGGAGAGCAGAGTAATTTATCATTATTGTAAGAATGTTTGGGCATTTCTTTTGCCGCTTCAAGTTTCAAATTTAACAGACAGTGTGGACTTAATGTTAAAACACTCCTATCCCTACATTCTATCGATTTTTTTAAATATTTAGTTATCCGCATTTTGCTTACCAGACCGAGAAAATGTAAATCATTTATTTATATTCTTATAATAGACGATTTATATTTATTCCCTTTAATGAAGATCGAATAAAAATCAGACGCTGTCGCACACTGCGTCACGACGCTTTATATTTGCTACACCCAAATAACTAACAGGATAAACAGAGAAATATTATATTTTATTATTACTTAATAGTAAACAGATGATTTGTACACGCCCATCATATAAGAATTCAATACTTCGTTGAGTTATTTTAACCAAAGGCTGAGGTCATAGGTCGATCTCCTTTCACTTTTGCATTGCGTCATAGTACAACGTATGCGATGTACTTACTGATGATTTATTGAATGTATGTATGTATTGTATTTTTGTATGGAAAACCATTTTTGGAAGTCTATGGAGTAATAGATTTTGATTTGTTCAATTACTTGTATGGGTTCTTGTGATATGTGTTATCGAAATTTAACATATATATTCTAAGAGAATTGATTCGAATAAATTTTATTTTTATTAATTAACTATACGTTAACTTCTGAATAAGTTATTTTAAAGAGTTTTTAATTAAGAATATAGTGATTTGGCATAATGATAGTGAAATTTAACTTATTTAATATGAATAATTAAACTTATTTTTTGGAAACTATGAACACAATGGTTGTAAGTTTGTTCCGCGTTCGGAGAAATAAATTATATTTTTTAGCTACTCATTCTGTTAAAAAGTACACAATTCCGCCACTCAATACGCAATGTCTCGAATTTTATGCGAAAAAAGAATTAAATAGCTTTTATATCCTCTCTCTCTAAAAATATACTATTTGTACGCTGAATAAACTGTAAAAAATTGTCCTAGCAAAATATAGATTTGAAACATAAGCTAATATTTTCATATGGTGTCAGTGGTCATTTTTTTTACTTTTATAACCAGAACTGTCAAATGTATTAAAAAAGATAAAAAAATGCGAATAGCTGTTACTGTTAAAAGCAAACTGTCGTATATTGTATATGATGTGTTTTTTTATGTTTTATTTTCATGATTTTGTAGCTTTTCTCTAAAATAAGCAGAAATAATTTATTAAAGACACTTCGTTCTCCATTTCCTGTTTATTTAAGAGATATTTAATATATTACTAGTGACTGTCTCAAATTTCGTTTATGCGAACTGTTAAATATAATATCCACGTTTTCCCTAAGAATTTTGAAA
Organism: Heliconius erato demophoon; assembly: GCA_018249695.1. Taxonomy (NCBI): domain Eukaryota; kingdom Metazoa; phylum Arthropoda; class Insecta; order Lepidoptera; family Nymphalidae; genus Heliconius; species Heliconius erato. Next base: position 6,103 of record DWQW01010174.1, on the reverse strand, counting down.
ATTCCTATTTTAGTGTTGCACACAAAGGAACTTTTTTTTATAAATTTTACGCTGTATCTCGCATGTAGCAGAATAAGCAGAGGGAACCTAGTGTTAAGACATTCCACTTCTCACATTGCGTGTTGCGTGGCAGAACTTGCAACACCGTTGTCTGTTGTCTCGACATCAGAAAAAATGAAAATATTGAATATTTCATTTTCACAAACCCACAATTTGTCACGTTTACTACTGTCACAAGCTTGTGCCCCTGTGCCTGGCTGGCGATTGGCGACTGGTCTCCAAGGAATATTACATATTTCAGCGTTTTACATTGTCTGTCAGTTACTCAGTAACGAAAGGATATATTATTTACAAAGATTGTTCGTCGGAACCAAACCGGACAGCAATAATTATAAATATAAACAAAATAAGTTGGATTTGCGTTAACAATCATTGTGCATACATTTAAATAATATTTTTAAAGTTATATTATGTAAAGGGCTGGAGCCCTTGGAGTCTATTTATTTGTATTTTTTTATATGAATAAGCTTATAGATAACAGTTCCGTACCCAAAGTAAGGAATTCTTTGTTGCCGCTCGGTTGGGCACAAAGGTTCTACGAAAAATGTTCATTCAAAGTACACCTTGCCCTGTAATTTTGAATGGCGTCTAAATATAGCTTACGTTTATACATTTGCCGGTCTTTTTTTATTATTACTTTTATGGTAAAGTAAGTTATCGTCTTGGTTGAAATTTTTGTTTTGCTGCTTAGAAAATTTTTATGGTGTCTTTATTTTTCGTTTTTTTTTGCGAAGTAGCGGAGGATTATTTAATCACTATTACTTAAGTATTTGTGTAATATTTAAATTATTATCTATTATGCAAAGGACAATAAGCGTAGTCGTGTAGTTCATCGTACATATGGTAAATGATTTTCTTTTATACCAAGTAAAGATTAAAATGAAATTGAATATACATGCATATGATTTATATCACTGAATCCTACCGAGCTATGCCATGAAGAAAATTGTATGTTATAAAATTCGGCTCTGACACACAGCGTGGTAAACGAAGAGATATATTACCATTGGTCTGAATGAGATGATGAAATGATCTGTTATAGACCAGAATTAAAGGTATCATTCTAAATGGTAATTCTCTAAATTAGAATGATTCCATTAATTCTGGTCTATAAAAGATCATTTCATCAAATAATCAAATTTATACTTTAGCTTTCTCTGACGTTTATATTTTTATTTCATATTATAAACAATTATATATTCTCCATACAACGTGACATTGGCGAAGTGATTAGTGCTCAACTGGCACGCTCGAAGCGCCATAAATGAAGAACTGAACTGAACTGAACTGAACTGAACAATTATATTTTTTTACTTGCAATGTTTACCTTAAATATGATTGTACACATACTGCTAAGTTTGCGTTGTTATATATTTTTGTTGTAACAACCATTGCTAAACCAAATAACTAAAATAGATAAATAAATAAATAAATAACTCTATTCTATTTGTATATGCTGTACTGCAAAAGTTATTGGTCATTGACCATTTCCGTGAATCGAATGCTTTTATCCACAAAATACAACACGTTCCGTTCATTTGAATAGTGCAGCCCATAAATATTATTTAGACAAATAATTCAGTTGAAAATGTACGTACGCTCTGGCCTGAAACCCATATGAATAAAGATTGACCCCATACTTCATGCGGTTAAGACATTTCACTTATGAGGGTAGTTGTAAATTTTCTTTATGTTTCTAAGCCGTTATTGCATTTTGAACTTTAAGCCTCGATTTTAAAGTTTACAATTGCTTGCGCTAACACTTAAAATAGCCGGCGACGTACGAATAGTTCTTTTAAAGAATTATTCTAATTTACGTATCTTTGTATTCTCTTGTACTTGCTTGGTTTTAGTACTTTCGAGTGGTATTATTTTTTTTAATATTCTAATTCGTAGTTCGTACTTGTGAGCTAGTTAGTATAATTTAATATGGAATAATATTTATTTTCAAGTTGTATTATTTATAATATCATCATCACATTCACATTTTTAATTTTTGTTTCTTTTCATGGCATTCATTCGAAATATGTTATGGGATTCGATTCCCGTGACCTTAAGTTTCGCAAACCATTCAGTTTGGCTGGATAAAGGAAAAAAGGATGCCAATTTAGTGTTAGCAAAACTCAAATATTTGTATTAAAAACGTTGCGGCCATACAAAATCGTGTCACCGAGTGTAATCAAACCTACAACTATTCGTTGTAAGTTTGATATTCACTGTAGATTTTTCCCGATTTGGAAGATGCGTTAAGTCTCGCCACTTAACATGCAATATCCAGAATTCGGACAGATGGCGGAAAATGAAGTGTTTACACACTGGGTCCTCTATATCTACTCCGCTTTACGTGGCAGAAAAAAGTGTAACAACAAAAACATGTAAATAATCATTAAATATATATAAATCATTATATTAATTAAATACAATATCCAAATATTGCACATCGTAACAGTACACGCAATTACGTGTTTACGTTATCTCATTATAGCATAATGGCTGTTCTATAGAACTTCACAAAAAACGTGTAGCAGGATAATCACTTCATACCAAATTAGCGAGCGAATTTCGGAAACAACGCATGTTATTGATATACCCGTTGGCGCGGAACAAAACATTACGGTAATTGGAATGGAAGATGGAAAATACCTTTATTAAATGTGTGTATGTGTGGTTGTGGCGTTTCGTTTTTGATAAATTGGTAGAAGGATTTTTTTTTGGTTATAGTAGCGCGGTGGGAGTACGTCTGGTGAACGGGATGGTTGTGGGTTCGATTTGTAGTCGGGGAAATGAATTATTTTCATTTTCCCTTAATAGATAAGCATAGTATGGCGTTGAGCTCGGCTATTTAACACGCAATGTCTCCAAAGTTGGACGATGTTTGGAGAGTACCTTAACAGATTCCCATTGCCTACTTTACTATAATCGAGCTTTTTTTAACGCATACAGCGTTAAGGTGAAAAAAAAAGTTTATTTCACCTTTCTAAACTATTTTCCTAATAAAATTCATACCTAGATATTCTGGCGCGTCACATAAGAAGAAAACACGGCAACCTTTTGTATTTAGCTGAAAAGCGAAAGATACACAAACACAATTTGCACACAAACACATTGAAGTGAAGAGGCACATCTGCGCTACATGTTAAAAGCTATGCAAATACACGAAAACGTTAGTACCTGCTTGATAAAATCACGAGATGCTCATTCATAACCAAATATGCTGTTTTGAAACTGACGCCTTGTCGGTCGTGGTGGATTCAGGGCATATGAGTTAGCGGGATGTTTGTAGTTACGGTTATTTGTTATAGTTTCATGCTCTATATAGTTTTAGGAGAGTAGGTGAAAATAATAAAGCGTTAAAACTCTCCGTTCTCTGCTTTATAATATATCTGAAATTGAGACATAATATCTCAATGTTAGACGTATAGCTGGAAATGAGTGGAGAACTATAACGACGCACTTTGTCTTGCTAGAGTGGCGAAGTGGTAATAACTAATTCCTTTTGTGGAGATTGAATCTCATCTTATTCAACAACTTCGAGATATTATGTAAATATTTTTTTAATTTTCCTTTTGCTCTTTGCATCATGGCTACAAACAAAATTTAATTTAAAAAATGCTGTATTTTCTTTTCAGTAATAATTGTTGTCTTCAGAGTAATGAGCTAATAATAATTTCATCGAAACAACATCAAACAGGCAAAAGAAATTTTCGTTTTCTGTGTAGTGGTAATAAACCTTAAGTCCATTGAGCTTCTCAAGTAACCCTAGTAACGAATGTTACCAGTTTGTGTAATAGCCATATTTTTTTTCTTCAAGTAAAGTTTTTATTTTGAAACTTTATGTTTAAATTATAATATTTGGCGGCTTATAAATTTGTAAGTTTTGATTGGATTTGTTTTGTTGTTCATACGCAAAACGTCTGTAAATTATTAGAAGTCACTATAAAATATTTTAAGTAATTTCTCTAGAGAATAGAAATTTTGAGACCAGTCGTGGCGCAGGGAGAGCATGCGACTGTTGTGGACACAACAGGTTGTGGGTTCGATTCCCACTCGATGCATTATTTAATATTTTCATTACCTCGCTGTGGTAACGAGGCAAAGCGCGTCGTTGAGTTCCGTTACTCAAAACGCAATATCTCCAGAATTCGGCGGAAAGTGCAGACGGAAATGTCTTAATAAGAACGGAGTGTCTATATACTAGGCCCTCTGCTTACCCTGCTATATGCGATATAGAGCGTAAAGCTAAAACAAACAACATTTTCAATAATAAAACTAACGGAACAACTTAAATTATGTTTAAATGCTTGTATACCTCATTACAGAGATAAAAAACAGAATAACCATTTTTCCGTTTATCTCAAAAGCAGAGTCCCAAAATCGTAAATCTGTACCCTATTTCAAAGAAAGTATCACCTATATTTATCACCTGATTAACATACCCCTTGGTTTCAAACACCTGCAAATTGGCCTTGAATTTTAGATATATAATCTTAAACTTTATTCTCTAAATATAGAGTCTATATTTGTTTAACGATCGAGCCAAAGTGACTCTATATGTCGTAATACTTTGTAATAAAGTTCAATTTTGAATGATTAATGTAAGGGATATTGAAAAGTTATTAAGAATGTGACATTTTAGATAGAGACTTTTTTATTAAGCTCACATATGAAATTGATTCGGTAGTGAAGATAAGTTCAGTAGAAATTGTTGTTAAACGTGTATTATTTGTAGTTTTATATTGGTCTTCATGGAGAAGTAATCTCGTAAGTATTTAAATATGAATTTTAAATTAAACAAAGATTATAGTAAATTTTATCAAAAGATTTTTTATAAAAAGATTATATAGAGTTACAAGTTTACAAAGTAAGATAGGTATTACAACTTTTGCTAGGTGGAAAGAAAAGGATAAGCTTATAGCTATTAGTTTTTACAGAATTTGTTAGTTTTAAGTTTTTTTTTTGTATTCCCTGCTTTGGGGAAATTGAAGACATTAAACTGATAGTTTATACAAATATAACATAAAATCTTAATTCATATATATTTTTTTCATAAATATAACATTACGAAAGGCAAGAAAACACGTGCAAACTAATGCATAGAGGCTAATCATGGTACAGGCTATAATATCATTACTTCAATACATGTTAATATTTATAAAAGCACGTATTATTACGAAAACGTTTATTATTACGATTATGTTGCTTCTACAATTTTTCAAAATTAAAGAGAGAAAACTAAGTGATAAGTCTCTTCGCTTTATCCCTAGCGGGGTAGCCGGAATACATGTTAATATTTATCTATAATAACACGGAATTGTTTACCTCAGGGGTAATATTACATTAAATTCGACACAAATCAACCAAACTTGTCAAATACCAATCTGTTATGTTAATATTTGAGTACTTCAATAGATAAATGTTTATTGTTGCGATTATGTTGTTTGCTAAATGTTTCTGAATGATAGAGAGAATAGTAAGTGATAAGTCTCTTCGCGTTTTCCCCAGCGTGGTAGCAAAAGAGAACGAAGTGCCAGCTTTTTCTTTTTCTTATACTTTTATCGGATTTAGTTAATGTGTTTTATTTTGGCCATAGCGGCAAAACGAAACGTTGTCTTGCTCACAAATGTCAAATTATACTACTGTATTTTTTAGCTTTGGCAGTATATACAAGAGATATTAGATTATCAGAAATTAATGTATATCGTTATTTAAAATATTAAAACACATTTTTTCAGCTTCACGCTGTATCCCGATATCAGAGCCGCGTTTTGCTATATTACCTGAGCAAAGAAATGAAAATATTTATAAATAATCTACCTACAATATACGTCGCATTTACAGACGCTTAAGCCACTGTGCGACGACGGCCTCAAATAATGCAATTAGCTTAACGTTTTATCCTTAACTATTTTTTTCTTCTTTTAAGCAGTACAATGAACTCTGTAGTCATATTAATTATTAAAATTACCCTTTTTATTCTTAATGTTTTTAAAAACTCGATTACAAAGAAGTCAAAAGATATAATCTCTCAAATATTAATGTTGTA
>DWQW01010173.1:0-12361 GCA_018249695.1 Heliconius erato demophoon | reverse complement strand
TTTATTCAAAATATATAGTTTGTATTATTCATAATTAACTATGTTATTTATGTGCATTGCCATGCATATTTTATTTTATTTATTTATTTATTTTTTTACTTATACTCAAGGTATATACTGTTACAAGATGAAAGGGTTCTGGCTAAGCTAAAGACCTCCAATTTTTTACAAAACCCTCGGTGGACGAGCCCGACTCGCGCTTGTTCGGTTTTTTTTAGACTATGGTATATTATTGTAATTATTGTATTAAGGCATATTATTCTTTTTAAATATACAAGATAGATAAAATCTTAAGCAATTGCAATAACAATTGGAATCGATTGTATAACTACAATTTGTTAACTGTATAGTCAGGTACCTAATTCAGAACTGCGGCACATTTAGCGATGTTAAATAATCTTAATTCTTAATCTGTAGCCCTTTTAGGACAGTGGGGCTAACTTTAAATGTGATAATCGTGTGTTCAATTCTTACTTTGAGTTTCATACCATAATTTCTATAAAAATGCAATATTTTTTTCACAGTTTATCCCGCACATAAGCATAGACAACCAACTTAGTGGTAAGTCATTCCATTCCATCCAAAAAATATATATATTTAATAATTAATTTTCTCGAGTGAGAACCAACAGAGTTTCACAAGCTTAATAAAATATAGAAAATAAAAAATATGTTTTATATTGTCATAATCAATTACCAAATATAATTTGTAGATGATTCACAAAGGGCGGTCGTGTCCGAATAATGTTTATATGTAAATGTATTATAATAAAGAAACACTATCGCTTCTAACGTTATTTGAATAAAAACACAATTAGACGCGCTGTTTTGACTGCCGCATGTTAGATTAATTTTGTATTACTGATAGTGGGTGAGACTACTTAAAGTTTGAACTTAGGCTGGCAATTATTTTATTGTATTTAAGTTAGGTACAAGCTTTTACCGATGACTTTGTTTGCGTTGTCAAATGGAAATGGAATCAGTTGCCAGTAAATGAAGATTGTGATATTATAATTTTTGCATATTTCTATACTTAATTGTATTTTATTGTCAGGCAAGACAGCATAAAATTTAATGTGACAATATGATTTAATAAAATATTCCCCTTTACAAAAAAAACTATGATATACTTTGTTAAAAATAAAAAAGTTTTGAGCCCTTAAGACTTTACTTCTACAATTATATAAATGAATTAAAAAATCTACTGTCTTTTAAATAAGAGTTATATCCAAGCAATATTTTAACCATTAGATTACATAATAAACTACAAAAATATGTATAATTTATCCATTCATAATCGAAGTCAACAGTTTTCGTAGTTACGCCACACATTTTTGGGGGTGGGTGTAGATTCTTATCGGATGTTCTTGCCCGAAAATTAATTGTTAAAGTCGCTTCTTGGAATGCTTACGTTTAATTTTTATTCAATAACCTTTTTATTATACACTCACATTTTACTTTTCATTTTAATTAACTTTAAAGTGTTAGTAGTTGATTTTGCATAAAATATATATATATTACTCTTTGATTGAACGCAATTATCGTGAATTGAAATACCAATGGAGTGATAATATATCCAGAAGTCATCATAGAGCAGTAGTACAGCATCAGACCAGAAACGCGGTGGTCCAGGTTCGAATCTCATTCAAGGGGGAATGTATTATTTAAATTTTCTCGCCCTGGTAAAAAGCGAAGCTAGGCTTTGAATTCCGTCACTCAACACGCAATATATTACAAACATTGAGCGGTGCGTATAGCAATGAAATGTTTTAATGTTCGGTTCCCTTTCTCTACCATGCCATGCTATATGCAGGAAAAACGGGAAACTGTTCAACTGTCATTCACATTGTGATCTGGTTAGACAAACTGTAGCGTTTGGTTCCATCACAAGCAGTTTCTTCAAAGGTACTATTTATATTTTTTTATATGATTATTTTGTAGGTTTCTTTTATATCTTATTGTATTTTGGATTTTTATATTTTATGGAGGCTATATTATGCTAAGTAAATGGAAAGGCGAGTTGGTGCCAGTAACGGAATGAACGGTGCCGTAGATTTACAGAAAACATTAGTGCAGCTGCACGTTTGGTGATACACAACGCAGTGCTGGCACCAACGCCGGTGTACTACAGTGGAATGTGGGTATTCCAGAAGAAGAATGAAAAAGTTGAATGCTGTGGATATGCGATCTCTTCGTAGGATGTGCGGAGTCAGTTTAGCTGCCGGAATCCGCAATGAAGAGATACATAAAATAGCAGTTACTTTGGATAGGGATAGGTGGAAAATCAAGAACGGAATATCTCAACATTAAATTCTCTCTGAAAACCCTGCTATGTGTGGAATATTAAGGAAATAGTTCTCACTTCTTTTCTGTTTAGAAGAAGTTAGAACTATATCTACGCTTAGATGTAGACAGTTAATTTTAATAATTTTAAGCACCTACGCATTTGCTTAAAAAAATTAAATTTAACTTAAATTTTACTATCTAGAGCAATTTGACTATTGTTATTCTAATACCAGCAGATGGTCGATGGTCACCGTCACGACACGACGCGAAGGTGACAACCCCACCGATAACGGTTTAATTGTTACCCCTTATCAAATGATAAATAGAATTATTATTTATTTATCAACATAATATATAAGGTATTTTAAAAAGTTAAGTAAAGTATGTCAGTATTAATTAAACATTACGTTGGTACAGATAAAGTAGTAAATTCGGTTATGTTTATTTATATTATATGTTTTAGGTTATTTGGGTTTAGTTGTAACGTCTATTGTCGGTATAAAATATAACGACGTTGTATTTTACGTGTATATAGTGATGGTAGTAGGGTCAAATCAATCTTGGGAAAAATAATTAAACTAATGCTAGGGTATAAAGTATATAATAGTAAGTATAGGGGTATAAAGTGTGATTGTAAACGCGTGGTGTGGAGGCAAAGCGCGGAGTTCAGTTCCGGCACTCAATGCGCAATGCCTCCAAAATTCGGCAGAAATTGGGGAACGGAGTGTCTTTCCCTCTGCCTATTATATATTTTTATTAATATATTTTAATTTACTATAAAGATTTTTATACAATTTTTTTTAACTAACAAAAATTTCAAAGTAACTTAACGATATTTATATTTGTTCTTAAGTAAGCCTTATTTGTTCTTAAATAAAAATACAGACAGATATACAAGTGTGTGGTAAACAACAGACACTGAAAATTATAAATTATTATTCATAAAATACTTTTTTATCTGCATTGAACTAAACAAGAAACGACGAACGAAGCAAAGATAACCTATTAATATATAAGACATTCTATTTTTGCCTATTTTGAGAACATTACAAGTTGAATAGCGGAAGCTGACACGATTTCTTAATAGAACTAATAATATCAAATAACAATCGACCTACTGTACACTAAATTTATCATAATAATTATATAAAAGGAAACGACTTTTGCTCTACAATTTACACATTTAAGCTTATTATCTAAATACATTTTAATTTCTAGACCTTAATATTAAAAAAAAGACTTTAATATCTTAAAAATAAGGTTTAATATGGAATTTGAAAGAACAAATCTCCACATTAAACGATTTGTAACAAGACTCCACAGTATTTACCTATTCATTTTTCAAAAACGGATCTCGACACCCCTATACATGTATAAATGGGTGACAAAGAAAAATAAACGGCTTTGTATAAATCGACAAAGTTAAAGATGCTGTTAAATTATCCAAAAGTTATCCTTATTTTGTAATAAAAATAGAGTACATTTTCTTTTTAGCAAGTGTATATGTTATGTGTGTATAACAGAAGTTGAAAAGAATAAAAAGCTTGCCTTTCAATTTTTTTAAACTGTAATTTGTAGTTTCGTATTGCGAATCTAATTTCAAAACATCAGTAGGTGTCATTGGACACTCCTCCCGGTGATGGAGCGTGGAAGTTTTAATATTGTATAATTTAGAAATTTAAAATATTTTGATAAATAAACATTGATAATTAAATAGTTTTACGCTGTATGTAAGGTAGACAGAGGGAACCTACTACTTCCTACTTCCCTACGTTCCCTACTTTCCACCCAATTCTCGAGGCATTACATGTTGACTTTCAGATCTTCAACGACGTTTTTGTATTATTATCAAAACGAGGAAATGCAAATATTTAATTCCTCCGAGTGGGAATCGAACCCACAACAAAATTTACAGAATTTGGAGTAAGTACTATAAATACTACTATAAATTCTACTTCTCTATATAAAACTAAAACTGCTTCCTGTTCAAAATATATTATTAAAGCTTTAATATGACCCAAAATTTTCAAATTAGTATGCAACAACACAGCTGAAACAAAAAGAAGAAACGAACTTTATAAAATGGATTAACTAAGGTATAAGAAACTTTCGTCGTGTGACCTTTGGAAAGAGCCTACAGGAGTAAATATAATAAGACAACGGAATAAGATGTATAATTAGAACGTGAGATGAATACTTAGTCTTTGTTACAAGATCATATACATATATTTATATCTAAAACTTTTTTTAAGCTTTATACTGTATGCCGCAAACAGCGGGTTAGGCTGAGGGAACCTAGTGTTAAAGCACTCCGTTCCCCACTCTTTGCCGAATTTTCGAGACATTGGAACTCAAAGCTCTTTTGCATTGGTACCAGAGCGAAGAAATCAAAATGTTAATAAATAATCATCATTCCTGCGCCACGAGGCAGATGCTTCTCTGATGATTTCAAAGTATTAAAGACTACATTGTACAATTGTAATGCCAGAAATATTGTTTGCTTTGGATACTTCGAGAAAATGAGTGATGAAAGAATGATAAAAAAGATATATTCCTGATTGATGATTTTGAATGATGATTCGGAAACACAACACTATTGATACTGGAGGCAGATTACGTAAGTTACATAAAAAGTAGGTAATGAAACGAAAATGTAAGGTAGGCAGAAGGAATCTATATTAGTATTGATACATCCATTACTCGCTTTCCTATTTTAACATTGTGTAGCGGAACTCAACCACGCAGTTTGTCTACCTGAGCAGAGAAATTAAAATAATTAAAATATAATGATTCACTCGAGTGGATTGAACCACTTACAACTGTTTCAGAGTCTTTTCACTGCGCCACGACGGAAAACAAATATAAAAAAAAGTAATTATATTTTAGGCCAGTCGTGGCGCAGGGGCACAGAGTGTGATTGTAAATCGACTGGTTGTGGGTTCGATCCTGACTCGAGGAGATGAAATATTTACTTAAATTTATATTTCCAATTCTTCGCTCTGGTGTCGAGGCAAAGCGTGGCGTTGAGTTCTGCCACTCAACACGCAATGCCACCAAAATATGGCAGAAAGTGAGGAACGGAGTGTCTTAATACTAGGTTCCATCTGCCTACCCTCCTGTGTGCGGGATACAGCGTGAAGCTGATTTATTTGATTTGTAATTAAATTTAAACAGCCACTTTGTATATCATGAAATGTTATTTATTATACATAATAACGATTCAAGTTTATTTGCCTGTAATTATAGCGGCTCAATAAGCAACGATATTAATTAAACGAGTAGGTACCAAACGAATTGATTGTGAGTACAATATACTGATGCAAAATTTTGTAAAATTAAACTTTTAATGTTGATTGATTTGTCCGTGATATATTACATTTATATGGAGGTGGTCGTGGTCAAATAGCTCTAAGAATACTATATACAACATACTAAGTGCCCATAGTGACTCTAATTGAAGGTACATTGGGACACTTACATCGGTATGATTATTCTGATGTTATATAGCCTTCCTCGGTAATTATAATATTCAGTTCAAAAAAATTTTGTCAATTCAGATCAGTGTTTCCTAAGTTTAATCGGTTCAACAAACGAACTCTTCGTATTGATTGTAGATTCGAATCCAACCCTAGAACATGTTTATATTCAAAATATATATAGTACAATGGCGGTTACTAGTGATTTTTATGCAAAATTATTAAGATATAGGTATTATTATGTATATTTATTATGACTATAGATCCAAATGACGAGCATAATAATACGCGTTGATGTTGCCACATAGCATACGTATATGCCACTTTATAAATATAAAAATGTTTATTTGTTGTATTTTCAAATGCGTAATTATTATTGAAAAACATTAGCTGTACTTCTTCCACATATAAACTATAAATTTGCCAAATTTCATACTCCTCCGTCCGCACAATTTTCGTAAAAAGGGGTCCAAAGTTTTTGCTTCACGTATTAAAATATAGATAAATGGCGGATGTTAACGCTACGCTTTTCTAATTACCGTAACAAGGAATGAAAATATTTCATGCCCTCGATTGGGAATCGAACCCACCAATGTATGCAACGGTCTATAAGTATTTTTTGTATAAAAGAAAGAAAGCGATTTTGCTTGATTAATTGAACTTTTGATTATTTTAATAAAATCAAAAGAAATTACCTAAGTTTAAAATTAAAAACTGGACAAGTGCGAGTTGGGCTCGCCTACCAAGGGCTCCATACAAAAATTGGAGGTCTCGAGTTTTTTCTCAATATCTCTAAACAATCCTGAGATAAAGGCTCCTGACAGACAGACAGATGGACGGACAACAAAGTGATCTTATAAGGGTTTCTTTTTTCCTAAAAATAATATTACGTAAAATATTTAAATTTAAAATATACATACATCGTTTTTTTTAACACAGTTAAAATACTTCCCATACGCTTCACAAATGAATCAAACTTGTAATAGGAATCTAATGTTTTTGAAGGCGACGCATAAACGCGTTCGTATTGTCACCATAATGGATACTCATGTTACTAAACGTATCAAGATTATAAAAAAAGTAAAAATGTGTTTAATCTGTATTTATTGAAACTTTGAGATTATTTTTTATCCATAAAATACCCGCATGTACTATGGGTAGGCAGAAACCACCACTGTTAAGAAATTCTTTTCTGCACTTTCCTCAACAATAACAATTTATGCACTGATTATATAAATACATTGTTTCTAAAATTAAAAAAAAATGGATAGTGATTTCTCACTAAGTATTCTTTATCTAACAAAAATACCACATTTTTATGCTTTGAATCCTGATATTGTGCTATGGCCTATTTGGCTAAAGGTTTCCAGAGGCGTCTCTGGGTTTGAATTCCGTTACGTTCAAATTTTTAAACGTTTCTTAATATATCGTTTTTTAATATTCTTAAAGTGTTATTCCACACTTAGGAATGAAAAATATTTATTTAGAAAACGTATAAAAATTTGAACCTAGCGGGACTCGAACCCGCGCCTTCTGGAAATCGGCCAGGAGTCCTTCTTTAATTTTAACCGACTTGGTCGCCACGGTGGAATGGCTTACCCGCGGCAGTGTTTCCAGGTCGATATGACATGGGTCCCTTCAAAAGCGCGTCTATCTCCACCGCCGCCAACGCAGCTGTAGCTCCTCTGGTGTTGCACAGGGACGACCCCAGGCGGCGGTGATCACTTACCATCAGGTGACCCGAACGATCGTTTGCCTTGTCCTTTTCCATAAAAATAAACAATAATACTACTTTCTGCCTAACAATAAAATTAAAAAATACTAAATATGTACATATATATTTTATTAAAAATTAAAAGTAATAAAACTAGCCTGTAAAAGTAACTTTAGTTCTAAGTAAAGAGTATTTACTTTTCATCGCTAATGTTTATTTTATGTAAAGCGCGCGTCCTCACTAGGAATTAGTCGAAGCCAATTACAGTTTATACAATGTTGCAAAAGTCTGTACTAATAGGAATACACAGTTCTTTTTGCTTTTTTTTTAAATATTTCAAATCTTTAACAAAAAAACGTTTTTTTTTCATATTTTTGTTTTTACTAATTTCGAACGTTTTGTTTAATAGATTTCAAGATATTACGTGTCTCTCCTCCCGAGTAGGAATTGAATCCACAACCGTCGCATTTACAGTCAGACGGCCTGTGTATCATACGACTATAATATAACTTTCTAACTATAACTTTCATTCATGTTGAATTATTTAAAACAAAAAGAGAACAAATTTTAAGGAGGTTCAGAGAGAACAAGTTTGTTATTCTCAAAATGTTTCAAATGTTTAAAAAAATTACTTTTAGTAAATTGTAAAATTACTAAAAAATTTTGTCAAACTTTCTTCTTCAAGTGGGAATCAAATGTACAACCATCGTGTTAATAGTCAGATGCTAAGCTGCTGCGCCACGATTGGTTCTTATAATATATTATAACATAGCATTACCATTATATTGGAAAGATTAAAATGCAGTTTTTATCAAAACAAAATAAATTATCACCAAAAAGAACCTTAAAACATAAATTAACAATTAAAGTTGTCCTTTCAAAATACTGTTATCTCCAAACATTTGTCAGTCCGTTTGTGTATAATTAGAAGGTAATATATGCAAAACCCAAAACACAATTACACTAGTATCTAAGGAATATTAATAGATTGCATTAATGAACAATTTATTAGTTGCCAGTTAATGTATGGAAATGAGACAAATTTCTTGATTTAATGGTTGACTGGTTGAAATTAGATACGGTTTTATCTTTTAGTTTTTCAAGTTCTTATAAATTAAAAACGGCAAAATGTTATTTTTTCTACACGTCACCCCCACTTCTTCGAAAATGAAGAATGTTATAAGTATTATAAGATTCTTCATTTTCAAACCATTTCAGAGGCAATCGTGCATTGCCTCTGAAATGGTTTGAAAATAATAAAATAATAAATAATAAAATTGAAACACCGTGCGTGTTCGATGCAACTCAACGCCGTGCTTAGTTTTTTTCTATTTCTCACGCTTTTCCCAACCTAGATTACAACCCACGACTATCTCGTAGCCAGTCGTATAGTTTTTCATTGGCACTATGCCACGAAAGTGTAGATAGTCATTAAATAAAACTTGTAAGTTTCATTAATTTAGTTTGAGGAATTATCATACAATATTATGTACAAAGTAATAATTTCTACTCCACTATTATTATTTTTTGCTTCACGATTAATCCCGCATCTAGCGGGATAGCCACAGAGGGCATACCTGGGAACCTAGTCTTAAGACATTCCGAAAATAAAATATTAAATAATTCATCGTGTGGAAACCGAACCCACAACCTGTCACTCTTATAGTGCCTGCGCCACGTCTCGGATATAAAACAAGGATATAGAAATAACTACCCAAGTCCTACAAACACACACAACAGAAAACATAATTCAAAGAGAAAAAAGAGAGCGGAATAAAAAATCACTACATACTTTCTCAATATACATTAACCAAACCATTTACATTTACATTCACTGAATTGTATTGTACAATGTACCTAAGTCTATATAGGATTATAAATGCTATTTACGTGGACGGCTAATCTTGTTACAACTCGTATATGGGAACAATGCACAACCGTTTAAGTTGCTTATACGTGATTTAACAATGTTCTTAACTCAAATAGAATTAGAGCTCATTAGTTATATAAAAGTAGGTTTTCTTTGTATTTAAACTTTTTATTTAGATTATAACACGCCCACAGCTGGTCTCGTAGTAGAGGCGGGGCTGTCGTAGCACAGTGGCAGAATCTCTGCCTGTAAACGTGACAGTTGTGAATTCGCTTTTCACATAGGAAAATGAATTATGAGACATAGTGCGGCGTCGAACTCAACACATATTGTCTTAAAAATAGATCACGTTCCTCGGTGCGCGAGGTAGTGTGGAGTATTTTAACATTAGGTTTCCTCTGCCTAACCTGCTTTAAGCGGGATAGATACAGCGTGAACGAAAATTTATGACAAATTTCATTTTATTTAATATGAGACCATTGGTGTTCTGAGGGTGTCTTAACTAATATCCCTGCCTTATTTCTCTCCCTTCGGTTTTTCCCATAACTGGGCTTGGAAGTCACATGGCAATCGCTCCACTAAAAAGCACAGCTCGCCATAACATGGACTGAACTAAGAACAGACGGGATACCGCTAGGATGTCGCCACAAAATGACGCGCAGGCACATCACCCTACACCTGCGACAAGTGGGCAAGGACTTCGTAAGGGAGTGTCATATACGGGCACGGCTAAACACATTAGCACCCAGACGTAAACTCTGCTTTACAACGTGGAGTATTGGCTCTCTAACCGGACGATACAGAGAACTCACGGATGTACTCATGAGACGTCGGGTCCCGTGTGCTTTCCTCCAAAAAACTCGCTGGAAGGACAATAAGTCCCGTAATATCGGACAGAGTTACCAGCTTATATGATTGGATACGTCATTCGTCATTCTACTAACACCGAGACTGCTCATGATGCTTGGGATCGAGCTCAGTCAGCAATTATTGCGGCGGGCAAGCGAGTTCTTGGCATTTCTAGGAGAGGACGTTTCATCGACAAGGAGATATAATGGTGGAATGACAAGGTGCAGGAGATGACTCGTGAAAAGGAGGTTGCCTTTAAGAAGTGGCAACAATCCAACACTCCTAAAACAGATTGGAGTCCTTAGTAGCGAAGAGTGCAGTTAAAGAGCCAGAGCCCGCAGATAGCATTTATCACCACTATATGTTAAACTTAAAACTGTAGACGGGCAGAAACTCATTTACAAACTGGCACTTTCCCGGGGTAAAGCGACGCAAGATATCGCAAAATGTCTTTGCGACAGAGAATCCCAGGGTACGCTGCTCTATAGTCATGCCTCTGTGGATTTCTCAAGGAGAAGTGGCGAAGCTACTTCCAGGAGTTGCTGAACCACTCAACCTCGGACTTATTGCCCCAATAATCCGTAACGAAGCGAAAGTTAAGCCATGAAGCTCATCGAGCGCATGATCGACCTCAGGCTCCGCCGAGAGTTTACTATCTCTGAGTCTCAATATAGATTTCAGTTAGAATCAAGCACTATGGACGCCATTTTCGCCCTCAGAACTTTGATGGAGGCATACAGGGAATAAAATTAAAGTAAAGAAACCTTTTTTAAGAACAAGCTTTTATTATTTGTTAATAAAATGAGCTCAAAAGTTAAAAATAAATGAACTCTAATAAGAAATATAACACTTAATAAATAATAAAAGCGTATTACATTTTTATAGCGAGAGGAAAAGAAGGTGCTGAATGTTTTTAATTCTCCATCAAAAGGAAGTATGTAGCCTTTTTAGATCTGCAGAAGGCCTTTGACTGTGTGCCTCTTCATTGTATTCCGCTTCCATGGTTAAGACTGCTGTTGGCGAAGCCCTTCGAGATTACAGTAGGGGTTCACCAGGGCTCGGCTCTTAGTCCGCTCTTATTCAAGGAAGTGCTCCATACTGTCTCGGGTCACATCTAAGACCAGCCTCAATGACGATGTATGCCGATGACATAGCACTCATCAACGAGAACCAACTGATGCTGAAGCGTAAAATGAACCTCTGGAAGGGTACTCTTGAGAACGAGTACGTGGTCTTAAACTAAATGTGTCATAGATCGAGTACATGGCCTGCGGGAGCCCAGACTCGAGCACGACCCATATAGGTCCTGAACTAACCGTTAAGTCGGAAAAGTTCAGGTTGAATCCGTCATGCACGAGTCTGGAGGCATCGAACACGATGTATATAGCCGGATAAACGCTGTCTGACACTGATGTTGTCTGCGATCGCAAGATACCGTCAAAACTCTAGGATCTGATATACAAGAGCATCGTCCGACCGTTTCTTTTATACGGCATCGAATGCTGGCACAATCTTAGCACACTCTGGAGTTTCACATCAAGCGGCGTAGCGCGGTGTGATTGCATACGCAACACATTCATCCGAGGTAGTCTTGGAGTCCGTGACGTAGAGGACACGTTCCAAGAGCGTCGTCTAAGATGATTTGGCCACGTCACGCGCCTGCGTAAGAACTTTGTCGGATGCAAGTGCCTTGCTACATCTCTCCCTGGAGTGAGACCTCCCGTACGCCCGAGGAAGCAGATGCTCAAGTGTGACTGTAAACGCGACTATTTGTGGGTTCGATCTCCACTCTAGAAAATTAAGTATTTATTTAAATTAATATTTTCATTTCTTCGCTCTGGTGTCGAGACAAATGGCGGCGTTAAATTCCGCCACTCAACACGCAATGTCTTCAAAATTCCTGAACCTGTTGCCTACAATGCTCTTTGCGGGATACAGCGTGAACGTGATTTTATAAATTTTATTATAATCTATATCCAAATCGTTACTTCGTATTCGTAGTATTAAAGGCCGAACGAAGTTATAAAATTAAGTGATATGCCTACAAGATATTTTTATATAAAAAATAGCTATAAAAATTGTCACACTAATGATTAAACACTATCGCGTGAGGTTCATCCGTAAATAAAGCCACATTTGTTAGTCGTCCCATCAAATTGGGGCGAAA
>DWQW01010172.1:0-12362 GCA_018249695.1 Heliconius erato demophoon | reverse complement strand
AAGAAATTCAAAAAAAATCTTTTTGCTTTCTATTAGTCTTTTTAAGTGTCCCTCTATCCATTTCAGTCAAAATTACTAAATGTACAGACAAAATATTTTTACTGTCTTATTATATATAGAGATAAAGCGATCTAAACAGTGAATGTAGTGTCAATAAATTAATTCTAATCATTCGAAATATTGAACATTGAAGTGGCAAAATTCAAAATCTTAGTCCCTCATTACTTTTACAAAGACAATCGCTCACAAGGGCCATTTAAAATTAAAAAAAAACTGGCCGAGATCATTAAAGGCCGTTGCAGCACAGGGTATGACTGCCCGACCCGACGGTTGTGGGTTCGATCCCCAATCGAGGAAATGAATTATTATTTATTCATTTCTTCGCTCTGCAAAATGGGAAACAGAATGTCTTAACCCTAGGTTCTAGGTTCTGCTTACCCTGCTGTGGGCGGGATACAGCGTGAAGTCGACTTTATTAAAGATTTAAAAACATTACTTTTGTAGAAAGTAAAAAATATATATACCCATTGTTTCTGTTTCTCAGCTTCCCTACTTTCCGTGATCATAGATGCTATGTGCTCCTCCAGCTGCGAGTTGGCCGCGCTCACTTGCGACACCTCCCGGTCAAGTCTCTCGTGCTCCTTCTCCAAGTGCTCCATGCGGGACTTGGCTTCCGATAAGTCCTAAAGACAATATTCTAATAAGGATATTTTTTTAAATTTTAGCAGTCCCTCAATAGTATCAAGACTAAAGACTATTTTGACTATTTCTGTACGAAACCTTTTTTTTATAGAAAAGACAAGGCAAACAAGCGTTCGGGTCACCTGATGGTAAGTGACTACCGCCGCTCGCTACCCCGTGCAACACCAGAGGAGCTGCCCGGCATTACCTGATGTGTGTGTGTGGCATAAAGCCACTACTTAACGGCGGTTTTAAATGCCGGGGGTGGTAATGTGCCGGTCGAGTGTGCCCATGCGTGTTGCCTCTTACAACACCACCAGTACCAGGATGATCCTATTCTAGGCCGGGATCATACGGCACAAAATAGAACTCTTAGAAAATTTTAAATTAAATATTTCAGAATTCTAAATAACACATACATATTTTCTATTATATGAAAAAATATATATCTTTTATCGTACCTTAGTAGCCCTAGCTACATCCGCTTTAGCCAGTCTGAGCTTGTGATGATATGTGGACTGCGAAGTTTGTGCAGTACCATGTGCTTTCTCCACTGCGGCTGCCGCCCGGTTCTTCTCCATCGCTGTCTCTCTTCGAGTTACGTATAATGCCAAATCTTCAGACAGCTTTTCACCTGTCTTACGAAGTTGTTCACGACGTACCTAAAATAATAAAATCATATTTTTGTTATACTTCATTTACGTTCCTACAGCAGGATAGACAAAACCTAGTGCTAAGCCGCTCCTCATTCCCACTTTTTGCCCATTTCTAGAGACATTTTGTTGCTAAACACAAAGCCGCGTTTTATCTTGTTACCAGAGCAAATAAATAAAAGTAAATCATTCTACCGAGTGGGAATTGAACCCACAACCGTCGTGTTCATAGCTGCTGCACCATAACGATCTCTGCTCTAAATGATTTAAAAACGTTTTTATTTACCTCCATCCTATGTATTTCAGCCCTCATCTGACCGATCTCACCCGCCGCCGACTTTGCATTATGTATATTCTTCTTTAGTTCAACCGCCAAAATACCCTAATTCAAGTAAAATTTAAACTATTAGTTTAGCTTAAATATAATAAGCAATATTAAAAATCAATTTGAAAAATTGATTTTACTTAGATACCTTTCTTTGCCATATCAATGCTTCCCTTTGAGCGCGATCTAATTCTTGCGTTAGATTCATCTTCTCCTTTTCGTATGCTTCTATTTCTTCTTCAATTTGAATTATCTCCATTTCAGCATCCTACAAAAAGACAATACAATTTTAAATTTGTAAATTGAACAAAATTCCAAAAAAAATGATTCATTGCTATTATTTAAAGCTAAATATTATATTAGGCCAGGGAGGCCAGTCGTGGTGCAGGAGCACAAAGTGTGACTGTAAAATCGACTGGTTGTGGGTTCGATTCCCACACGAGGAGATGAAATATTTATTTACATTTATATGTATTTGTTTATAAATAATTAAATATGTAATTGTTTAAAATTGATTTTAAAAAATAGGTCCCGCTGAGTTTCTTGCGCCGGTTCTTCTCAGGTCTGAGGCATTAATTTTAGTGAACTGGTGGTAAATTTGACGTTCAAAAAATGAAGCATGTAACTTCAAAATAAGTTTGAATAAAATGATTTGAATTTATGTTCATTTCTTCGCTCCCGTGTCGAGGCACGCATTTGACATGCACGGCGTTGAGTTCCGCCACTTAACACGCAATGCCTCCAGAACTCGGTTGAAAGTGGGGAACGGAATGTCTTAACACTAGGTTCCCCCTGCCTGTTGTGTGCGGGATACAGCGTGAAATTGTTTTTTTTTATTTTTAAGTATTATATCAAGAATAGTATTCAATAGAGAGTTATAGTAGAGGTAGCGGCCGTATTTGCGCCGGAGACAAACGCGACTGTAAACGGGACGGGTCATGGGTTTGAATCCCACACGGAACAATGAAATATTTAATATTGTCTTTATCTCTCTCTCATAAAGTACCGCCACTCAAAACGCTAAGCCTCCAGAAGTCAGCGAAAAGTTGAGTGCGAAAGTATCTTAATGAAAACGGAGTGCCTTAACACTAGGTTTCTACTTTCTCTATATCTACTCCTCTCTATACACAATGGTGATTAACTATAACAAATAATCTGAAACACACGAAAGTAATGGTAATTGACATCAAACGGTCAAACCTTAAGATTAGCCGCGTACTCGTGAGTTATAGCAATATTAGTTTTCTGAGCGTTGGCGTTTTTATCGACGGCCTCCTTGCGGGTCCTCTCCAGCACCTCGAGGCGCCCGCGCAGGTCGCGCAGGCCGCGGTCCACCTTGCCGCGCTCCGATTGCACTCTTTCCGCTTCCGCCTGTATTCTCATGCTCTTTTGTTCGCAGATTTGTATTTCTGCAATTGATTAAATATTCTTTTGTAAGGGATATTACACGAAATGGCCTATTAAAAAGATGAGAATAAGACTCCTAAGCGTGGGGTGATATATAATAAAATAAAATTCGCTTCTTACAATTAAAATAATATATTAAACAGTGTATTTATATAAATAATACTTATTGGTTACATAAAAATAAATAAATGTTGATCTTGCAGAACAACTACGATATTGTTGTAACGACACAAAGTTTTTTCTTTTCAGTAATAAAAATTATTTAATTAGTTACATTACTTATATAGCTTCACGCTGTATCCCGCGTGTAATAGGAATAAGCAGAGAGAGCCTAGTGTTAAGAAATTCCGTTCTCTACTTTTTGCCGAATTCTGGGGCCTTTGGGTGCTGCGTGGCGAAACTTAATAACTTAACGAAGAAATGAAAATATTCAATATTTCATTTTCTTGAGTGGGAATCGAATTCAAACCTGTAGCGTTTCCAGTCACACGCTTACACCACGACTGATTACAGGTACTTTAGTTATTATCAAATATACAAACGTTTATTAATCAGATTAATATCAGAAACGATTTTATGATGGTGCGCGGTGAGCTTCACCACGTGCCCCTGCAGCCGCAGCCACTCGCACTGCATGCTCTCTGTACGATCTCGCAGAGCTTTGATCTGCTGTTCCAGTTCCTCTATGCGACGTTCTTGAGGTGATTTCATCTGTACATAAAATTGACTTGAAAAACTTTTAAAAAGACTGAAACATTATTTCAAGTTTTCAACATAGAAATTTATATGATTTTATTATAAAAAATATATATTTTAACCATCCAGATAATTGAATTAATTTTAATAAACTTATTATTGCTATATTTAGTCACAAAAGAGCAGTAAATAAGTATACCATCATTTCTAATAGAGTGCAGCAGAAAGAGGAGTAGAGTTACGGCACTCTTGTCTGGGCTTGTAAGCTTATTTCCTATAAAATATATAATATAAAAAAGGCATTAACATCAAAAATCTCCTTCAAAGCATTGTACTTCTTGATCACAATATCCAATTCGCGTTGTTTCCTCGTTATCACCAGCATCTTCTGTTCATATTCTTCTTGGAGCTCTTCAATTTCACGTTCCCTTTCGCGCACTCTAGTTAGACTCGCTTCTAGGACAACATTGTTCTGAGCCTGTCTGCTGCGGTGCACTTCTATATCGAGCATAATCTTTGCATGTTGATTCTCCATAGTCATTAAGGTGATTTCCTGTTTAAAAAAAAATAATCATAAATATTTCACCAAACCACAAGCATATTTTTTCAAATTGTTTCAAAGCCTTTACTAAATATTTCAATAACTTAAGCATTACCTAAAGAGGTCAACAGATATAGCTAGTATGAGATGAGAGTAGCGACTTTACTCTTCCTAATTCTTCCTCTTAATTTTTTTCAAATAACATATTTGAATTTAGAAACTTACCTGCTTCCTGGACATTTCCCTCATCTTCTTAATGCCGTTAGCCATCGACTCAACGGCTTTATCATTGAGCAAACAGTCTTGCAAATTGGTTAATATCTCATTCTCCAACTTCAGCCTTTGCTCCGTACGACGATCGATCTCTTTCTCTGTGCTCTTCAAAATATTTCTCATAGTTTGATTTTCCTAAAAATTCAATATTTTTTTTACATTTAATGCTTAAAAATTAGGTCAAATTATTAAATTAGTTGCTCTTACAGATTTGATTAGTTCCTCGTCTCTTTCAGTCATTTCAATTGATTCCGTCAATTCGGCTATTTGAGTTTCAAGAGCTAAACGTTTTGCATCCTCTGTATCGACTAAAATTAATATTTATATTAATTAATATTTCTAATTAAGACTTATATCTACTAATATATTTTTTTAAGATATTGACATATATATATTTTAGTTCCAATCGAGGCCAGTCGTGGCACAGGGGCACAAAGCGTAATTGTAAAAACCGACTGGTTGTGGTTGTGGGTTCGATCCCCACTCGAGGAGATATTATTAGGAGGAGAATATTTACTTAAATTTATATTTCCATTTCTTTGCTCTGGTGTCGAGGACAAGCGCGGCGTTGAATTCTGCCACTCAACAAGCAATGCCTCCAGAATTCGGCAGAAAGCGGGGAACGGAGTGTCTTAATACTATGTTCCATCTGCCTACCCTGCAGTGTGCGTGATATAGCGTGAAGCTGATTTTTTTTTAATATATTTTAATTGATTTAGGTAACTTACATAATTTTGTAGCATTAGCAATGTCGTACGTCAATTTGTCTTTATTCATAGAGATTTCTTTCCCTTTATTCATCTCTTCCATTGCGACTTTCTTTGTAATTTCCAGATTATTAATTAGGGTGCGATAATTTTCTTGTAGAATCCTGGGTGTAGATAAAAAATACACTATATACAAGTACTGTACTTGAATAAGTAAAATAATTATAGATTTTTATCAGCTTCACGCTGTATCCCGCACACAGCAGGGTAGGCAGAGGGAACCTAGTGTTAAGACACTCCGTTCCCCACTTCCTGCTGAATTCTGGAGGCATTGCGTGTTGAGTGGCAGAACTCAACGCCGCGCTTAACTTCGACACCAGAGCGAAGAAATGGAAATATAAATTTAAGTAAATATTTCATCTCCTCGAGTAGGGATCGAACCCACAACCACAACCAGTCGGTTTTACAGTCACACCTCGTGCCGCTGCGCCACGACTGGCCTCTATTATTATATTATACAGGGTGGAAGAGGCAGCGCTCCATTTACGGAAACAGCATATAGGGTAAAATATTCCAAACCTATACCTAAATAAATTAATCAAGATGCCTCAACAGTTTCGACGTAGGATTTTTTTTTCATTTCACGATTTTTATCCATACCTGCATTTCGTGTGACGCGATTACGTATAGATCCCAATAACATAAACACTTACTACTACAAAAATACTACTAAAGGTTAAACAACTTTGAACTTTATCGCCAATACATACGACTTGACTTCGAAATGAGGCGTGTGCCCGCCGCACACGCCTCATTTTGTTCCTTTGATAGGTTTATGTGTGCGTGCGTCGTCCTTACAAATGCGTTTTATTTTAAAACGACAATTTTATTATTTATTTTGTTTGAAAAAAAAACTTTTTCATTTTTGGGAATTTATTTTTTTCTGAATTATATTAGGCTTTTATAGAGTAGTTAAAACTGTGGTTTCATTTAATGTGGTGCTGACACTTCCACCCTGTATAATTATAGAGATTATTTATTAATTTACCTGTAATCATCTCGAACGGAATCGTAAACCTTGTCTCTCTGCTGTATGTTCACGAGAACAGAGTTCCAAAGACTCACTAGACGCCGTTTTTCCAATTCCAAATCTTCCAGTTCAGCTGCATATGCTGTAACCTACACATTTATATTAACTGTTTTATGTCCATGTTTTTTTTTATTTTTCAAAATTATTTTAGATATACATAGATTACGACTTTAAAGCAAGATTATTTAATGTAAAATTACTCTTGACTTATTAGTTTTCATAGCTTAGTCGTATCAAATAAAAATCTTGTAGTATAGGGAAATCGTATTATGCAACTTTAATTTTATATATTCTTACCTTATCATTAACTTTTTCCATTTCTACGTTTTTAATATCCAGTTGTTTTTGGAACATTTCCAATTTTGATTCAAGTTTCCAAACTTCATTACTAAGACTGTAGATGATCATATCCTGCAATCAATAATTTGATATTTTTTCAAAAGTCAACATATTTTAATATAACACGTATATTCATGTATCATGAGCCTGAAAAACATTTATAATTTTGTATTTGCTAAGTTATTAATTAATAGATAGTTTCCAACTTACCAGTTGTCTCTTCTCATCTGCTAATGCCTTCTTCTCAATACGCATCTTGTCGGACATTCGCTGGCTGACTGTGAGATCTGACTCCGTCTCGTCCCGCCACGACTCCAGCTGCCGGCACAGTGTGGTCAGCGCTTCCAGCTCCTCGGTTGCTTCACGTTCTACAACAACAATGTCGTATAAAAGTAAAAAATAAATAAAAATAAATCAGCTCCACGCTGTATCCCGCACACTGTAGGGTAGGCAGAGAAAACCTAGTGTTAAGACGCTCCGTTCCCCACTTTCTGCCGAATTCTGGAGGCATTGCGTGTTGAGTGGCAGAACTCAACGCCGCACTTGTCCTCGACACCAGAGCGAAGAAATGGAAATATAAATTTAAGTAAATATTTCATCTCCTCGAGTGGGGATCGAACCCAGTCGGTTTTACAGTCACACTTTGTGCCGCTGCGCCACGATTGATCGTATAAAAGGAATAATTTTTTTTCAGCTTCACCCTGTATCTCGCATATAGCAGAATAGATTAGGACACTTCCTTCCCCACATTTTTAAAGCATTATGTGTCGAGATGGCGGATCTCAACGCCGCGCTTTGCCTTGTTCACCAGAGCTAAGGAATCAAATTATTCATAAGTAATCAATAATTCATTCCCCAAGCGGGGATCGAAAAGTTCTCTTTAAAATTGTACAATATAAAATTTATAAATATTAAGTTTACAGAATGGCAGGTACTAGCGAGGATGTCACGGTGAGAATGAAGATGAACGTGCTCAGCTGGTTTGGGCACGTCGAACGGAGGAGTGATGAAAGAATGGCAAAAAAGATTTATGATGGAAAAGTGAGTGGTAAGAGAGATAGGGGGACCTCGGTTGAACTACGAAAACACAGTATCAAAAATACTGGAGGAAGGTCACGTAAAAAGCATGAGGACCCTCCGGAGGGCATGTATGAAGAGGTTGATGACAGTGGACGAGGCGAAAGAGGTATGTAGAGACCGTAGCGTTTGGCGCTCCGTTCTCTCTGACTATCCCGCTAGGGATAAAGTATGAAGCTAAGTTAAGTTAAGTACCTGTCATCACACTTTCCTCTAACTTCTCCTTCGAACGCTTATACTTCTCGTTACAGTCTCGAGCACGCGCCTCCGCCGCCTGACGGTCCGCTGTCTTTTTAGATAACGTTGCTTCGTATTCTTCGATTAATACCTTTAATTCACAAATTAATGTAATTCACAATTAAACCAAATATAGATGAATATTTGAGGCCACTCCTGGCCAAGTGGCACAAGTGACGCGACAGTAAACGCGACAGGTTGTGGGTTCGATTCCCCCTCGAAGAAAAAAATATTGATTTTTTTTCTTTTTTACGCTCTGGTGTCGAGGCAATAGCGCGGTGTTGAGTTCCGACACTCAAAACGCAATGCTTTTAGGGTTGGACGGAAAGATTCCTTTAAAGTTCTCTTACTTAAGAACACTTCACACTTATAGATAAATTAGATAGACATTTTAACATACCCTTTGAGCGTTCGTGTCGTGATCATTTCTGTAGATGGTTTCTAAATCTTTCTCATAAGCCTGCTTACTAAGCTTGAGTTCGTCGCGCTGAAGGAATAAAAGAAGCAAAGACGACTTAGAAATACAAAATGTAAGGAAGTAAACCGTCGGCGTGGTTAAATATTGGCAAACTTCAATTTGAGCCAATCATATGACACGAAGAAGAAGAAGAAGAAGGATGGATTTATTTAACAATGAATATTTTATCGTTTCTTAGAGCACACACATTACTAGTATTATACTATATTATTGGATCACAAAGTCTAATTCATCATCAACATCTTATTTCTATTCACGTAGTATGGAAAAAATAACTGAAGAAGAACTAACCATACTTATTTAGAAAACATATCGGGACTCCAACCCGCGCCTCCTGGAAACCGACCAGGCGCTCTGACCACTAAGCCATACGTTCTATGGTCAGAGCGCCTGGTCGGTTTCCAGGAGGCGCGGGTTCGAGTCCCGCTATGTTCAAATTTTTATAAGTTTTCTAAATAAGTATTTTTCTTTCCTAAGTGTGGATTAACACTTTTAAGTGTGGATTAACTAACCAGTCTAACGATTTCTTCTTCTGCAATAGCATTTTCTTTCTCCAGGAACCGTGTAAGAGTTTCTTGGAAGCGTTTCATTAATGGATGTGTTGACTCTAGAACGGCCGGCATGGCGCCGAGCTGCCGCTTGTTTCTCCATCTTAATTAAAAAACAAAAAAGATTACAGGATAGGCAGAAGGATTCTGGGAACATAGTGTTAAGACACTTCCGTTACCCACTTTTCGTTTGTGATGGAGTGGAGAAACTCATCAAAATATTATATATTTCATTTCCTCGAGTAGGAATCGAACCCACAAACTATCGCATTTATAGTCACACATTGTGCCCCTGCGCCACGACTAGTTTCTATAGTACAGTATTGTAAATTCTAATTTTGAAAAGCTCACTCATCGAAAGCTTCTTTCCCGACCGTGTCGCACTTGCACTGGTCCAGTGGGCACGCGCAGCACTTGCACGTGTCGTAGCTCTCTACGTCACAACCGCAGGCGTCATCCTAGGTCATATGTAAACAAATGCAAAATGAGATGTGATTACTTTGAGAATAAATAATTCCTTGTAATGTTATATCATAATTTAGGAATTAAATGGTAATGAACTGACGCTATATGGCGATCTGTAAATATAAAATACTAAAACAGGCCAGTCGTGGCGCAGGTGCACAAAGTGTGACTGTAAAATCCACTGATTGTGGGTTCGATCCCCATTCGAGGAGACGAAATATTTATTTAAATATATATTTCCATTTCTTCGCACTAGTGTCGATGTAAAGCGCGGCGTTAAATTCCGCCACTCAACACGCAACACTAGATTCCCTCAGCCTACCCTGCTGAGGGATACAGCGTGAAGCTGATTAGATTACATACTAAAACAGCAGCAGGCAGCGTGTCCGCCTGTAATCGCAATGGTTGTGGGTTCGATTGAGACCCGCGAATCAACAAGCAGCAAGCAGGTCTGAAGTCTTAACATTAGGTTCCCTCTTTCCGCCTTGCTATAAACGGGATGCACCGTGAACATATTCACTTTTTTTTGCCAGCAGGTCCTGTCTTTTTATTTCCACAAATACTTTAAATATAGACGCTCCAAAAGTAGTAGATCCTATCTTTTCTTATTTCAATTATGAATAAAGTAAGGAGAACACAATTTATGAGTACAAAATTATTAAAGAATATAAGAATAGTTACCCGATGGTACACCATTTCTTCGTTCTTAAAAAGCAGGCAAGTCTCTTCGTGGATCACTATATCGTGGTCGTCTCTCGGACAGACGCAATGTGGAGTTAATAATTCCACCTTCGGCTGAGTGTCCTGAATACAGCCACAAGGCTCCGAATCAGACATAATAAATAAAATTTCTTATTTTATATAAAAAATTATATTTTATTTTCTTATATAAAAAATTGGTAAAGTATTCAAAACGAATCCTTGGACGATGGGTTTTGTAAAATAATCGAAAATTGTTATTCGTTGCTGGGTAACAGACATTTATAAAGTTTCTATTCATGGAAGGTGATAGGCAAATATATTATTATAGGAACGAGTTTTATGTTAAATAAATCTAGATTTTATGGTTCCATTTCTCTTTCTTATATTATTAGTATTTTTATTTTAGACCATATATTTATACTGAAAACAATAATTAAATTATATCGAGACCTCGAGAGATCATGGCGATGGAGAGATCATATCGAGATCATGGCGCATTAGGGCAGAGTATGTCGGTAAGCACGATGGTTTAACGTTCGATCCCTACTCAAAGTAATTAATTATTTTTATTTTCCCCTTTTGTTAACTTGGTTGTCGCTTCGCCGGAATTCCGCCAACATGGAACATCTAGAATACAGGCGGAACGCGGAGAAGAGAGTTAGTTAGTTAGTTTGTCACCATATTATAGCATTTGAATATGAAAAACATTATATATACATTATAGTGCTGTATGTTTATGTAAGCCCTGTTGTCATGGCAACCAACGTAACAACATTGAAATATAAAATATTGGGGATTCGGCTTTTTGAGTAACTTTAAAATGGTAAGTAAATAATAATATATAATTCAAATATTTTCATTTGAATTTTAAGTATTTTACAATTGTTTTAATTACATTTTCTTCACTTAACCAGATTTTAAGTCGTTCGAAACCAGCTAGTGAGGTTCGTTACGGTGGAGGATCTACCAAGAAAGTTGCATTCCCAGAACTGGAAGATTTTCTTTTAAAGAGGGATTATATTGGCGCTATAACGATGCTTGAGGTGATTTCTTAAAATAATTTCTTAAGCGGAGGCCAGTCCTGGCGCAGAAGCACAAAGCGTGTATATTTATATTTTTATTTCTTCGCTTTGATGTCGAGGCAAGGCACGGCAGTTCCGCCACTCATCACGCAATGCCTCCAGAACGCAGCGGGAAGTGGGGAACGGAGTGTCTTAACACTAGGTTTCGTCTGCGGAGGGTCCGCTTGTTTCTTTCTTAAGAAGTGTGTAAATCGATCTTTAGATCTGAAAACCTATTATAAATATCATAAATTAAGCTTTCAAAATATAAATATTTTTTTAGTTTTTAAAGCATGAAGGAAACACTGAGGTTTGGGTGGCTGTCTGGACAGCATGGTGCTGGTTCCACCTTGGCGAATACAAACGAGCCTTGGACGAGTATCTTGAAATTCGGTCACGTGATAATTTAAACCCTAAAGTCGCTGATAATATTGCTCTGGATCTGGCTGTCTGCTACTTCTATTTGGGTAATTAGAAAAAAATATGGAATTGTATTTTTTTTATTAAAGAATCCATAATTATAAATAATTTGTTTCAGGCATGTACCAAGAATCTCAAGATGCTGTAGAAGAAGCTCCGAAATGTCCACTTAAGGTTTTTATTAAAGCCGTTGCTTTATTTACATTACGCTCCTTACTCCCCGCTGAATTCTGGAGGCAATGCACTGGAGTGGCGTAACTCAACGCCGCGCTTTGCCTCGACACTAAGGCGAAAAAATGAGAATATTAAATATTTCATTTACTCGAATGGGAAACGAACCCACAATCACGTTTACACGCTCGTGCCCCTGCGCCACGACTGGCGGAGGCTGACTTTTCTTTATTATAAAGCTCTTAAAAGATAAAAAAAAAAAAATTAGCTTCACGCTGTATCCCGCACACAGCAGGGTAGGCAGAGGGAACCTAGTGTTAAGACACTCCGTTCCCAACTTTCTGACGAATTCTGGAGGCATTGGGTGTTGAGTGGCAGAACTCAACGCCGCGCTTAACCTCGATACCAGAGCGAAGAAAATGGAAATATAAATTTAAGTAAATATTTCATCTCCTCGAGTGGGGATCGAACCCACAACCAGTCGGTTTTGC
>DWQW01010171.1:0-12362 GCA_018249695.1 Heliconius erato demophoon | reverse complement strand
TGTAATCCTTTCCTCCTTTAACTGTAAGTTCTTTTGGGCCAAATTTCATAATGGTATGTTAACGATAAATACACTATAGTTTTGATTACACGGCGAAAACAAATGCAGCAAAAACTATCTATAAATGAATAAATATATCTATAAAATGAATTGCTATTATAAGTTTGTAATGTTTTTTTCTCTGTGAAATATCTTGAAGTTTTCTTTTTTCGATTTTTTTTCCTTTATTTGTAATCCTTTCCTCCTTTAACTGTAAGTTCTTTTGGGCCAAATTTCATAATGGTATGTTAACGATAAATACACTATAGTTTTGATTACACGGCGAAAACAAATGCAGCAAAAACTATCTATAAATGCTCCTATATTCGATTGTGTTGATTTGGAAGCTTGGTTTTTTTGTCTGTACTCCAAGGGACAGTGCGCAATCCTGGAATATTAATTTAACGTGATACCTCCACTAGATTGTAAGGTGAATGGTATTGACAGACGGAAAAACGGACAACAAAATGATCGTATACACATTCCATTCTTTTCCTTTTGAGGTACGGAACCCTAAAATTAAGATATAAAAGACATCTCTCTTGACAGATAAAAAGTTTTTGTTACGTGTGCATTAAATTTAATAATGTGAAATGTAGTATTTTCTATTTTTATGTTAAAAAAACTGTATTATTTTATCAGCTTCACGCTGTATCCCGCACACAGCAGGGTAGGCAGAGGGAACCTAGTGTTAAGACATTCCGTTCCCCACATTCCGCCGAGGTCTGGAGGCATTACGTGTTGAGTGGGCTTTGCCTTGACACCAGAGTGAAGAAATGAAAATATAAATATAAATACATATTTCACTTCCTCGACTGGGGATCAAACCCACAACCAGTCGATTTTACAGTCACACTTTGTGCCACTGCGCCTTGACTGGCCTCGAAAAAACTGTATTAAGTATGTTATAATTGTTACAGGGGTGGCGGATGTATGCGGCGTGCACACGTGAAGCGGCCTATGAATGCTTTTATGGTGTTCGCCCAAGCAATGCGCCGTCGACTATCTGAAGAGCGACCTTCTCTGCACAACGCAGAACTTAGCAAATCTTTAGGTTCTATGTGGAAGTAAGTATAAACGACTTCTACTTCTAAATAGTAGATAAATAAATTAAATAAATCAGCTTCACGTTGTATCCCGCACACAGCACCCTGCTGTGTACAGAGGCAGAGGGACGTCTCCCATTTTCCGCCGAATTGCCTCCAGGTATTGTGTGTTGAGCGGCGGAACTAAACTCAGCACTTTGCTTCAACGCCATAGCGAAAAAATGAAAATATACATTTTAATAAATATTTCATCTCCTCGAGACATCGAACTCACAACCAGTTGCATTTACAGTCACATACTTGGGCCCTGCGCCACAGCTGGCTTGAATTACTGAATTTGTTTAGTTGTTTAAGTAGGTATAATAGTATGTTAAAAGTTGCCATAATTAATTAATCAATTCATTATAAAAAAAGTTATTTTATAAAACCCCAGTCTTGGTACTCCAGGGACACGCTGACAGACGCAAAGTCGATCATATCAAAGCAATCAACATCTTTTATCCGACTGTTTTCTTTGATGCTTCGAGAGTTTGCTCTGAATAGGCACGTCATTCTTGTATCATGACAATAAATACTTCGCGGGTGGTCTAAGATCGATAATTTACAAAATTTTTAACCTGCAATATTTTTAGAAGAAAAAGAATAGATGACGGTAGGATGGTACTTATATACTAAAAGTGCTTATATATAGTAAAAATAAATCAAGTGTCCAAATATGCTTATACGTTGCCGTAAATAATAATATAAAATAAACATACATACATACGTATGAACTTTGAAACAATTTATCTATTTAACTATGGTTTCTCGTCTTTTTTGTTTTCGACCAAAATTCTTCAGTGGAAAGCTTCAAGACAGTTAGAGATGTTATCGTATCACTTAGCGGCGATAGCATTTTAATGAGTAAACAATCGATGCACGCCGCTCCGCTGGGCGCCGCACGCGCTCCTCGCTCCTCCTTACCAACAACATAAATATCTAAGAATTTCTTCTATACAAAAATATCTTTTATTACAATGCAATAAAAATCATATTCGCATGATTTGTATGTTGTCTAATACAGCGTTCTATCTCCGTCCACTTTCCCAGCCCCGGTCTCAGTACTCGACGTTACTCATCTCGTCTGCCGCAATGTGCTCATTAAGATACCGTACAATGGGTTGACGTTAAAACCGCACAGCTATTTTTAACTTGTCGAATAAAATGTTGATATGATTTTAGATTAATAACTAAGCGAAGACGAAGAATTATGTTAATAATTTGTTTATTCCCAATATATTTAATATTATATTTCAAATTCCCCGAAAATTGAGGCGGTTGTGGCCCAGAGGCGCAAGTGTTGTATATTGTAGTGGTTGCAGATTCAATCACCACTCGAGGGAATAAATTATTTTTTATTAATATTTTTATTTCATCGCTAAGGCAAAACCCGTGTGTTGGGTTCCATTCTACATGCATTACTCGAACTATACTCGAAAAATTCGGCGTAAGGTGAGGAAGAGAGTATCTTTACACTAAGTTCCCTCTGCCTACCCTGCTGTGTACTAGATTTGATTTGATTTTATATTTTAACTTCCACGAGTTCAGGGTTCTAATAGCTGAGTACATGAATATAAAAATATATGTACCTACTAAGTATAAAAATAAAAGACTTTATTTTTTATCTGCCTCATCGATACGTATACCTACTTATATTTTTACATACATAGTGTAGTTGACTGTTACAACTATTATTCGTTTAATTTTTTTTACGTGCAAAACAAATTGAATTATTCCAGAAATACATTCTGAAAAGATTTATCGATTACAATAATATATCAATTTATAATATTTTTATCATATATATTTGACATTATAGATTATTGTTACATAAGTAGGTAAGTAAATATTCTATAGAACTCACGGTACATTTACAAAGCGGCGGCTGCTGTGTCGCTTTGGCGCCCTGGCATCTGGAAATTAAACTCGACTGATACTATCACAAGCCTGTTAATTATGTCTTAACCGATGTAATTATTTTTACAATAATATAAAATATCAAGAATTATATTTAACATTGAAAAGTTTGAAAAAAAAACATTTTTTGCACTGATTAGATAAAAAATCACGAAAACATCTATTTAGTATTTAAAATAGACGTAACGTAACGTAAAAGTGTTTAAAAATTATACATATCTATGTGAAAGAGAAAAATAAACTATAACATGGAATTTCGAACAATATTTAAATGTTTAATTCTATGTACCTACCTAATACATATATTTACAAAATACAATATAAAAAATATTTACAGGAGCCTGAGTGAAGAGGAGAAGCTACCTTTTGTAAAGAAGGCGGAGAAATTGAGAACACAACATAAAAGAGAATATCCCGACTACAAATACCAGCCGCGACGACGTAAACCGCCACCGACGGCTACAGCAAGATTAAAACGGGAGTCTACGCCTGAAAGGTCGCAAATCGATTTCTCTCGTATTGAGGTGGACGGTGCTCTTTTAGCTGACGGTCCTCCAGACGGCGCCGAGCTTGATCAGTACCTGAAGCCCGTGCCTATACCTGACTATCATGAAATGCAACCACGTTTTACACACACCTTGCCACATCACCCCTCTGGCTTATACACTCCTGTGCCTCCCCATCTTCATCCGCCTTGCGATTGGCAACAGTACACAGGTCATCCTTAATATTATAAAACTTTAAATTATGTTTGCACTTTAAGAATATTCACAATCTGTTTTATAAACATACGTAGAGTGTAACATACTATGGGTTTTCGAAATTTGTAGAATACATTCTAATAATAGCATCGACTTTCGATTCCGCCTGGGTGCTTTCACTTTGTTATATGTAATTAGTCATTTGACCAACGAGATTCTTAGGATCACTATTCTTTATCTAGTGATGTGACTGAAGTTAATACTGTAAAATTGTCTAATCTGAATTTGAAGTCCACTAAATAAATACTTTGTTTATGATGATTAATATGGAAGACAGTCATTCTAAGTGAGGCTCATCAATCGTACAGCACTACCAGTATCAAAAGTAAGATTATAAGTAAATAAAATTGTAAGTAGGTCACAAATGTCTCGGTAAGTATTGTAAATATCATATCACCACATGGGCTCAAACGCTTCGATCGCACGTGCGTTTAATCATAACGAAAAGCAAACATTTATTGGAATAACATGATATTATCCTAGATTTAATACGTTTCATGTAAATTGTAGAACTGCTTAAAAATGGCAAATAATAAGTAAAAATGTGAGGGTAAGTTGTAGATTTATCCTTTGTGAAGTACCTACATACCTACACTTTAATAAGGGTTGTAAATTTTATATATTATCTATGACATCTTGACTCTGTTGTCAATAATTTTGTTTATAAATAATATAATAGAACTAATTTGTTAAATTCCCACGAAAATTTTCAAATAGATAGAATTGTATAAGAATAATTTATGTAGGTATTTGTGGGGTATGGGCAGCGCGACGGTGTTAATGATACGAGACTTAATATTTATTTCGCTGCTAAGAAAGAAAAGAAATCAAGATAATATAATAATTAATAAAGCACATTATTATTATTATTGTCTTCAAACCGAATGAACCTACGAACATAGATTTGTGGGGTATGGCAGCGCGACGGTGTTAATGATACGAGACTTAATATTGAACTCATTTATTATATATTTAATTTGGTTATTTATACGCTACAAAACAATAGTGGAAAATAATTACACAATTGCATTTGTAGCGAATAAATGTAGGACGCTGATTTAGTGTGTTTACAAATGTTGTTTATGAATAATATTAATACTTGTGCAATACCCCTACAGTACTCTCCCCCTTTGGGAAAAAAAAGTATTAAACTGAATATAAAATAACCAAAATAAAATATATCAAATATTATGCCTATAAACTAAATTGATCCACGGGTGTTGTTGTTCGACCGGAGCTCGTAAGGTTTTTGATGTCGTCGGCTGCTGCGCTTGCGCATTGTTGTCGTTCTGCTGATGTCGTGTTTTTGATGAAGGCAGGCGTAAGTCGGTCAATAACCGTAATTATGTATCGTTTATGATTAGATACAGGTAGAGTACGCACGAAATTTTTCAACCCGTTCAAATTCGGGGATTTGCATAAGTGACGAATTCTAGTCACGTGATATTCCGCCGTTTGATACGATAAGCTTGTTTTGTCCACGTACTTCTGTATTCCATACCAGGTCAGAAGTAATGACTTGTTAGCATTATTCTTGTTGTTCTGAATCCTGGGTGCGTTGCGTCGTGTAATATACTGTATATTCTTTTTCGAAATATGCGCAGTATATATGGTTGACTTGCACTTGTTGGGCTTCGGGTTGAGCCTTGGAAAGTTTTCCAATCATTGTTTGATTGTCGCTGTGGAACGTCTTCGACACATGCTTGGGATGCGTCGGTAATTATCGATGGCGGTGCGTGCGGGTGCGAGAGGGTGCAGTCAGCGCAATGCTTCTCTACTGACTGAAAAGTTTCCCTAGTTTCTTCGTTCTACCATATTTGTGTTTATTCAATGGCGCTTAACATAGACAATCGTAAATATAGTGAGCCAGAATTAATTATCCTTTTCGGATTTAATAATCCTGTAATGCTATCGACTAATCTGTTATTGCGCGTATCGACTATAAATTAGCCTTTTTTTTCATCGGTGCCTTCGTAAAACTTTGCGTTTTCCATTATTTCATCAGCTTTAATTGAATTTTGTGTTTGATTTAGATCCGAAATCTCAAAGTATGCGATTGGTGGTATATTGCCTCTTGAAATCCTAACCGGTGAGACACGCTTGTGTGAAGCCGATTAGAATGTGCACTCACCAAATTTGTGGAGATTTGCGTCGGGCAGTCGTTGGCTTGAAGTCCGGTATGCGTGGTTCCCAATATAGCACCACGGGAGTTGACTGGATCATAACTTCGGTCGTACATTACTTCGGGCTGAAGTCAACGGGATCATGTCTTAAGTCTGTGGGGTCCCTTCCGGAGGGGTCCATCACGTCGGCGGATGTCTGCGGGGTCCCCCCGGAGGGGGTCCATTAGGTCCTACTAACGTCGGGGTCACCAATATTAAGTATTGTGCAATACCCCTACAGCCTCTTATCAACATGTCCGTGTGGAATGTTACACGACTCAAATTAGAATTTAAGTTCATTCTGAAATTCAAAAGTCACAAATCAATGTATGCTTATATCATAAAACTGTAGAGTTTATTAATAAAATTATTATAATCTACTTTACCCGATATCATGTACAAATGCATTTTCAAGACCTAAAACTTGAAAGGATTTTGCTTGGAAGAACAAGCTATCTTGATCTACTACAAAATCTTTCAAAATCAGTTTACCAAGCTCCGTTTGGTCGTTTTTGGGTGTGTCTAGAGCCTGTTCAAACCTGTTATATTGACCTGGAAACACTGCCGCGGGTAGGCCATTCCACAGTTCCGTGGTTCGTAGAAAAGGAAGTTCCTACGAAACCGCACAGTAATGGATTGCCACGTATCCAGGTGGTGTGGATGATATTTCAACTCATGGCGTACTGTGCGGTTAGAAAATTCGGCGGCAGGTAACAGGTCAAACAGTTCTTCAGAACACTCCCCATGATAAATGCGATAAAGAACGCACAGCGAGGAGACCTTATCAAGCCTTTCACAGAATATTGGGTCCCCAATGATTCGAATGGCACTACTACGTTGTATGCGATCAAATGGTTCAAGCTGATATTGGGGTGCACCAGCCCAGAGATAAGAACAGTACTCCATATGAGGCCGAACCTGGGCCCTATATAGGGCCAAATGGTGTTTTGGCGTGAAGTACCGTCTCGCTCTGTTGATGACCCCCAGTTTCTTCGAGGCCAACTAATAGTATTACAAAAAATAGTGGCCTTAAAAACGCGTATGTCGATACTTTATAAGAAATGAAAATTAAAAGAGTACTAACTAAGCTAAAATTGGAGGTCTCGACCTCCAATATCGGAACCGCAGAAAGTAGAAAATGCAAAGCAGTAGCTAGGCAGAAGGATCTCAGTTTCGTCAACTTTTTTTTGGCAAAAAATATTTTTTTTGGCAGTGCTGATATAAAACAACAAGAGTGAAGCTGCTTCTAGTAAAAAAATTAATTCAATCGCAAAAAATGCTTATAAATTAACGAAATAATATTTCGTGTGTGTAATTGAGATAAGAAAATAGTATTATAAAGATTATAACCTACCTATAGCAAGCGCTGAGGTGTTATATGTTCAAATTAGTTAATATGCAATACATAGAAATTGAATTTGACTATGTTATATTATATTATATACAGAGTATTTTTGTCTTCCTCACTTTAAATGAATGTACAGTATCTACTAAAAAAATCTAACACAATTAAAACAATAGAGATTTTGCCAAAAACGGAAAATTATTTTTCACACAAAATTTATCCTTATAATAAAATCTTAACGGATCGGTATCTGTACATGGAAGATATATAAAAAAAATTGCCTTTATTGATGTAATAGAACCCAAAACAATGATTTTTAAAAAAAATATCTGCTTGTCTGTGCATTAGTTCACGGTTTTCACTATTGGATTCTGGCAAGCGGACGTCAACATTTAGTTTGTTTGTTTTATTAGAATCGGTTGATAAATAAAAAAGTTATACCAATTTAGTGCAGGATCAAGTCGGGAACAGTGACTCGGATTTTTCAGATGGTAAAATTATGAAGAAAAGGATAAAAAAACAACGAGCTTACACAAATAGTACTTAGTAGTACTATTAGTATTATTAGTAGTATTGCCAATAGTAAAGCAAATCTATGCCACTGCGGAAGCCAGGTATCGTTATAGACCCTTTGAAATATTATTGAAATATTGTAAGTGAAACGAACCGCGCAATATCGTTGAAGTTTTGGAAAAAAAACGTTCAAGTACCCATTTTACACCTCAAGTTACAAACCTCAACATGTGTTGTTTTGTTTATTACTTATTATCTATTGAAATACACTTTATTTTTTGATATAAACTGTGTTGTTTGGTAAAAGAAGATTATTTGAAATAAGTATATAAAGTAAGTATAGAAGATTTATAAGAAAATGATTTATATTTGTTTCGACTTCTACGTCTTACAAAATTAATATTGTGTATAAAAATAAATCAAGTAAACGCTTCTTGCTTGCGAATAAAACTGGAAATTAATTAATGAATTATTAACCAAGGTCAACTGTCTGAGTGAATCATTAAGTGCATTTTCTTGTTATTAATTTACTTATATATCTATACTATATATGCTAAGATCATTTTGCTATCCGTCTGTATGTCTGTCTTTCTGTCTGTCTGTCTGCCTTTATCACAGAAACGCTTGGAGGTATCGAGTTAAAGTTCAAACAATATACTCAGATCTACGGTCCCTTAATTTCTTGAAAAAAAAAAAAATTACATTCACTTAAAAAAACACATGGCCGTTTATATCGCAAAAAACACTTATTACGACACTATAAAGAGAATCAAAATTAATAGGGTACTTCTGGTTGACCTAAAGTTATGAAAGATTGCTTCTACAGGTTGTACTAGTTCAGGAAAAATATGATAGTTATACATTTGTGTTTAAATCCTAAAAAATAATAAAGTCAAAGTCAAATAATTTTATTCAAAATAAGAAGTTACATGCTTCATTTTTTGAACGTTAAATAATTTACCACCAGTTCACTAAAATTAGTGCCTCAGACCTGAGAAGAACCGGCGCAAGAAACTCAGCGGGACTTATTTTTTTAAAATCAATCAATAACCTTAAAAGGGGGGCAAAATTTGGTTCGAGTGACTAGTTCAAGTGAGGTTTTAGATGAAAGGGAGAGCCCTTTCAGCTAATACCTCACTTAAACTAATTGGCCAGAGGGCCAAGCAAACCTTGAGTTTCAGAAGAAACTCGAGATCTCTAATTTTTGTACGGAATCCTCAGTGGCGAGACCGACACGCGCTTGTCCGGTTTTTATAATTTGAGTCTCATGATAGTTCTTTGCGCATGAATGTGACTTTAAACAGATAGAGAATATGTTTTGAAATGTTACAATCAGCTATTTTTCTACATATATAGATGAGGGCGTCAGTCGATTGTAATTGATTATATTAAATACTAAAGCCCATCTGCGGCTTCGCCAGCTTGAAGGATTTGATTTTTTTATTAAATCCTCTTTAAGTGCATTTGGAGGAAAACAACTGGTTATACCAGTTAGCTATACCATTGTAGATAGAGCAAAACCGGAATAGACGCTGTACTTTTTTATAAAGCCTCATCATCATCAACGTATATCATCATAATAAAATATGTTATAATCATTTAAACTTATGTATAATTTTTATATGAGAAACAAACAGGTTGTATAAAAAGTACTAAAGATATTTTATAAATTTAAAGCGACTTTTATAAGCAGAAGATATTTACGAAATTTTATTTCACTCAGGAGCTTCACGTCACGGAGTGAAGATACTGAGGTGGATATGCGGGGTAACACGGTCTGATCGCATACGTAACATATTCATTCAAGGTAGTCTCGGTGTCTGTGATGTAGCGGATTAGCTTCAAGAGCGTCGGCTGAGATGGTTTGGTCACGTTACGCGCCAGCTTAAGAACTATGTCAGATGCAAGTGCCTTACTATATTAGTCCCTGTAGTGAGAGTGAGAAGGGCTAGTTGGATGTAGTGATGCAGAACTTGACAGCCAATGGTCTAACCATAGAGGACGCTATAGACCGTGCAAAGTGGAGTAGATTGAATAATAAGGCAGACCCTGGCGAAAGCCGGGATTATTGCCAGAAAGAAGATGTTTGTGATATTTGTCTCACTTTATTTAAAATATCAACAAATTTTTTAGACTGATCCGATTGACACATTGACCCGATTCGCCTTGGTTTACTATACATATTAGCAAATCAACAGAATTCCGTGTATTTAATTATAAGTTAAAGCAAGGGAATCCGTTGGCGCATCGGTAATAAATATAATCTTATAAACTTTTACAATGTTATAAATAAAAAGCAACATAAGTATATTTTATTTAATATAATATGATTATTCAGTAAAATAATTTTTAAATTATTAATTGAAAAATACAGTTATGTCTTCTAAAGAATGGTTTCTTAAATAAGTTTTTGTTACATTATAAATTTTATTAACAATTATGTCGAGTAATCCTCTACCATACTTTTGTGATATCAGTAGCCAATTTTCTGTTAAAAACTTTTTAAAGTAATCTGAAATCAATTTCAAGAAGTAAGTTATGAGACAAACAAATATAATATTAAAATTATTTAAAAAATTATTTCCATTGTCCCAAAAAGTTATGAGACAAACAAATATAATATTAAAATTATTTAAAAAATTATTTCCATTGTCCCAAAAATATTTCAAATAGAAAGTAGACTG
Source organism: Heliconius erato demophoon (assembly GCA_018249695.1). Classification (NCBI taxonomy): domain Eukaryota; kingdom Metazoa; phylum Arthropoda; class Insecta; order Lepidoptera; family Nymphalidae; genus Heliconius; species Heliconius erato. The sequence continues at coordinate 1,856 of DWQW01010171.1, read as the reverse complement.
AAACGATGCAATTCGCATTATTGGGCTGGGCCCAAACGGAAAAATGTAAAGAGATGAAAATCATTTGATTTAATAGTTTAGGTTACTCATTCCAGAAAATTCTGTCAGTTTTGGTAATCTGAGATCTCACATCTCATTATTAGAGATTTGGTAAAAATGAGGCTATCGCACAATTCCCACAGCCATCCATATCGTGGCGGTCGTTAAATTTACAAAAAAATGTATGTCTACTGGGGAAACAAGGATCGTACGATCCTTGTTTCCGCAGTAAACAAGGAAAACAAAGGGAAAACACTGAAAATGCGTCTAAACTAACGAATATGATCGGAGAACAAAATATTAATATAATGGATTATTTATATCATTAAGGAATCTAAAACTATTTTTCTTATTTTTCTCCGCTTTCAGAAAGCCAATTAAGCTGATTTTTGGTATAGTAGAATTATAAATAATGTCTATTTTTTAGACCATATCTCCCCATCTTTTTACATTTGGTCCCACAAATTTCCGTCTCCTTTGCACCATCTCTATCTCTATATCTTATAAAATAAAAACGCATTTCGTCTCTGTCTGGCCTTTCTAAGCGATCTTCTTCTAAACTACCCAACGGATTTTGACGTTGGCCATTTAATGGAGATCAAAACTATATTTTACTGTTTTTCATTTTAATAAGTACTTTAGAAGTTGTTACAATATCAAAAAACCTTGCTGCGAAACGGCTCACCACGCGCCATGCGTCCTCCCGCGCCCCGCGACGCGTCCGCCGTGCCCGTCTCCCCGCCTGCCTCTGTAGCGAAGTAGACTTAGATGCGATTGTGCGTATTAGATAATTAGAGTTTAATGTATTATTACAGCGCGATATATTTAGTTTCATCTTTTTTCATTAATAGAATAGTAGGTTGTCTTTTGTTTATCATTTCTTTCGTTTAAGTATCCTGTTGTTTATTTTGTTTACTCTTCTTCTATTCTTTTATTATTTTTTTTTACCTTTTTAAACATTTCCTTTTTTAATTTAGTTATGCCACGAAAAAGTCGTTCATAGGTCGTAGAACAAGAAATGCAAATAAAAATCGTTTAAGTCTTAATGAAAGCGTAGAGGAGACGGAAATTAGACGGTAATTTAAATATATTTTCTTATTGTAAGGGATGTGTGTCAATAATGATATTAATCCTTATCCTTTTAAATAAGTTCTTAATTTTCTACGTTAAACAAAGATAAACTTTGCTCTTTACAATATTTCGTAATTACAAATAGTTTTAGAGAAAAGCTATATCGACTCATGTTTAACCCTTACTTTCAATATATATAAATAAGTATAATAGTTACCGTTTGGCTATTTAATATAGATTAAAATGTTGTTTACTGTTTTTCATTTCAATAAGTACTTTAGAAGATTAGTAGCATAGATTTAAAATTACGGTACTAAAAAATTCTTGCTGTGTAACGGCTTGCCGCCCACCACGCGTCCCCCCGCGCCCCGCAATCTTTTGCTTATAAAAATGGATCCGCCGCACCCGCCTGGCTTCTTTCCCCCGGGCATGGAAGGAAGGCCTGGTCATCATGTTGCCCAAGGCTAGGAAGAGCCCGCAGCCTGAGGGATACCGATCTATATCCCTCCTTAGCGCGGTCGCCAAGCTTTCGAGAAGTTATTCCTCTCACTTCTCCAGTCGCACATCCACCCGCGAAGCGAACAGTTTGGCAAGCGGGTATACCACTCTGGTTATACTACAAACCGATCCCCTGGGAATCCAAGGTCAAATACCTAGGCGTCGTACTAGATTCGAAACTCTCCTTCCGGCCGCACATCACGTATGTCAGGAACAAAGCCACATACGTCATGAACAGGCTGTATCCG
>DWQW01010170.1:0-12364 GCA_018249695.1 Heliconius erato demophoon | reverse complement strand
CAAAAATTCCAAAAATGTTGGAAATGGATTCTGTTAGTTATCCTTTAACACCCTGGCTAATTTTTTCTTAAATATTTTCAATGTACAGAAACGACTTTTCTACAGATTTATTATAAGTATATAGATTATTATAAGTATATAGATTAGTGAAAGTTTTTTAGTTAAGAAATATTTTTTATTGAATATTGATAGTACCGTAGTAGTTGCGGCCGTCATGACGCAGTGGCACAAGTGTGTGACTGTAACGCGGGGGTTGTGGGTTCGATCCCTACTTGAGGGAATGAATTATAATTATTTTTATTTCTTTGTTTTGGCATCAAAGCAAAAGCCTGGCGTTGAGGTCCACCATGCAACACGGAATGCCTCGAAAAATTTGGCGGATAGTGGGGAACAGAGTGTTTTAATATTTTGTTCCCATTGCCTACCCTGCTATATACGGGATATAGCGTGAAGTGAAAAAAATATATACATGTATATTGACAGTTTTACTATAGTAATCGCAACTTATGTCCTTAGTTAGGAAAACAATTTATTGTTAAAATTCCCTGTATTGGCGGAACTGAACGCCGCCGGCAGTATCCCGAGTTACTTACTCAGTTTCCCAATTTCCACATAATTTTCGAGACATTACTTCTTGTGCGTCTAGAATTAATTATCTCGAATGAAAACCGAAACTACTATTTTTACTACAATTTTTTGACATAAAACACAAAATTTCTAACTTAGCGTACGAGATTTTTATAAAGGACTTTTATTTAAAAAATATATATATGTATATATAAACTTTTAATGCACGTCGCCGTTACATATGCAAATATGGAGTGTATAAAAACAACCGCGGCATCCGAATATAAGTTTTCATAAAAGAGCTAGTGGTAACTAGATCGTAGAATATTTTGTCGCTGTACAATTTTTTACATATATAGTATGTTTCTTTTGTTTTTTTCTCTATTATCTAAAATATATGTATATAAAACTCTTCTGTTACTAAGTGACTGACAGACAAAGAACAGATAAAACCAAAAAAAAACAGACTGAAGTTTTTCGTGTAGGATTCCTTGGGGAGTGAAGGCGGAGGAAAGATTACAGTTCCCCTTTAGATGTCTCGATTTTAGGGGCCATCCATTACATTATCTAACAGCTAGCCACAATTGGATTCCGTACCCAATCCCTGTCTATGTCTGTCTGTCTGTCTGTATCTGGCCAGGTTATATCTCGAAATCCGTGATATTATAATTGATATTTTCATAGATATTTGTATTGCTGCTATGAACACTTTTTAGAGCAATTTATTCCTTTAAATTAATACTAGAAATCTGAATAAAGCAAATACATATTAAAGAGCATATAAAAATGTGTTAGTTTTGCCGTTGTTACAGATAACTGTACATAATTCTTATAGCGCGAGTCCAACTCGAACTTCGCCGATTATATTATTATATACAAAAAAAAAAATAGCATGTCTGTCTGTCAGTCACGCAGATACCTGTTTAAGGGGCTCTATAAAAAATATTTTCATTTCCTTGGCCTTCATACTCAAAACACTCTGGTTTCTCTTTTTGCCAAATGTCGAAACACTACATGTTGAGAGGCAGTATCCAATTCTGCGCTTATCACGCCAGTCTTATCAATAAAAAATATAAATTTAAAATTTAAGTTTAAAATCGTCTATCTTTAAAAGTGATGGTTGAGGACTCAATCCTCACACTGAGGAATTAATAATTTTCATTTTTCGCTCTGATAGACGAAACGAGACTCTGAATTCCGCCACTCAACACACAATGCCTTGATTAAAAATTGAGTGAAAAGTGGTTAACGAAGTATCTCAACTATGCCTGGGAAAACCTGCTAAAATGTGAACACCTATTTATCGCACATAGGTGTGAGATATAGGGAAGTAAAAAGTAGTAATCATTTAATGTGGACTGGCTATCCAGTTAGGCAGAGGGAACCTAGTGTTAAATTACATACGAATATGTTACTCATTTTCCGCCGGATTTTGGACTCCATCGGTATTATTATTGTTCATTGGCGGTACTTAATGCCGCGCTTTGCTTTTTACCAGGGCTAGGAAATGAAAATATGAAATATATCATTTTCTTGTACCACCACTGACCTCTTAAGTAATGTAAAGCCAAAATTCATCGAAAATCGAATCCATAACCCAAAACTTTACAACCTTTCCTTCTAAATCAAACAATGATTTCATCTGTATATATCTCAGCTAATTAAAGTAAATTCGTTATATCTCATTTCTCCATGTTAACGAAGCCTGGAATATTCATATCACATACGTTATGTCATTTGCATTTCTCACAACGATCGTACACGTACCGAAGTTTTGCCCTTTTATACATAATAGTAGATATTGTTGAGAATGTAGAGATAGAGATAATAATAAATTATCGTAGCGCAGCGGCACGAAGTGTGACTGTAAAACCGACTGGCTGTGGGTTCGATCCCCACTCGAGGAGATGAACTATTTACTTAAATTTATATTTCCATTTCTTCGCTCTGGTGTCGAGGACAAGTGCGGCGTTGAGTTCTGCCACTCAACACGCAATGCCTCTAAATCTCGAGAAAATGGGAAACGGAATGTCTTAACACTAGGTTCCCTCTGCCTACCCTGCAGTGTGCGGGATACAGCATAAAACTGATTTATTTTTATGTTTTTTACTATACCCGTATAGTTTTTAGTCTAAATAATCACGTCAGATACTCAATCCGTTTATGAAAACCTAATTTCCCTTATACATTATCCTATCGAACTTCTTATTCTGACATTCAAACGTAAGCCTAATGGAGATATTATTCCAGTTATCACACTTTGGCCCTTGTATTTACTGCGTACAGTTAAAGAGGGATGTCTATCCTATAATCATTTTAACAATCTAATTAAATACGGTGGTTGTGGGTTTGATAATCACTTGGGGGAATGAAAAATTTATATTTCTTTATTATGGGGAAACGAAAATAATCTAGTTCCACCAAAAAACAAGTACACTGCATCTAGAATTCCGGTGGAGGAAAAATATTTAGTATATTTTTACATTAAGATATTTATGATAAATATGACTGTATGTAGAGCAAAGTCTACATACAGTCATAAGTAAAGAATTTAAACACCATTTGAATAAAATTTTACATGAATAAAACATTAAAAGAAACTGACTTCAAAAATATTATATTTATCAATTATGCATAGTTTTAAACAAAAATTTAATTATAGAAAATATTATTTTAATTATTTCGAAGTAAAAAAAAAAACACAAATAATTTATTAGTAAAATACGTAATTTTTGGAGTGGATGTCAATGTCGTTATTTTTTAATATATATATTTTTATTTCTTATTCTGTGTATTCAGTAGTTATCTCTTAATGTACTTGGAACTCTTGGCGGACGCTGAATTCAATAATAACAGATTTTTACACAATGAAATCGAAGTGACAATGGAAGCAATAGGAAAGTCAGCTCAATCAAAGAAAAACAGGATTATTTTAAATTGGTCCATAAAAGACGGAGAGCTTGAGGCCAGTCGTGGCGCAGAGGCATGATGTGTGACTGTCAAAGCGACTGGTTGTTAGTTCGATCCCTACTCGAGGAGATGAAATATTTATTTAAATTTATATTTCCATTTCTTCGCTCTTGTGTCGATGCAAAGCGCGGCGTTGAGTTCTTCCACTCAACACGCAATGCCTCCAGAATCGGCAAAAAGTAGGGAACGGAGTCTTAACACTAGGCCTGCCTACCCTGCTGTGTGCAGGATACGTGCTGCGTGAAGCTGAAGAAGAAAAATCGACGATCAAACATAAAAAACCAACATAGTTAACGAATATAGAATCTTCTCGTTTTTGAAAAAGAAATCGGTTTAAAATATGTTTGCTTCGTAGCCTGGTTGGATTGGGCTTGGTAAGGCTTCGTTATTTAATAGACTAAACCTCTCTGTTTTCTGAAATTGAAGAAAAACCAAAAATGGTATAAAAGTATCTTATGAATGAACTCTTATTTAAGTTTTTAATTTAACTTAGATTTTTTTTTATGTTTTACCCAGCAAATAATATCTATCTAGAGGCCATGGTAAGACAGCAACCGAGTTAAGGTGCTACCGTTGAGGCAAGATAAAATGCGGCATTGAGTTACGCTGGCATTGAGGCAGTAGAGAAAGGCATATCCTAAAACTAGAATCTTTCTACCTACCTATACTTCTATATGCGATGTATAGTTTAAAGAAAAATAAAATAAAATATAAAGATATCAACATCACTATTTTAAAGCGCAGCGTTAAACGCTGCGCTTTAAAATAGTGTTGAGTTGCAGAATTAAATTCTGCAACTCAACATGCAACGCCTCAAGAATTCGGCGGAAAGTAGGTAACAAAAGTAACTTATTCTAGGTTCCCTATCTAACCCGTTACGTGCGGGATACAGCGGGAAAAACTACCTTATGCTATTTTTGTGATACTAACTTATTCTATTTCGTATTTCCACAAAATCAAATTCAGAACGACATCTCATTCTGAATCTCAAATGACAAATAATGTTATAAATCACGAAGATAAGGCGTCTGCGACAGTGGCCATACAAACGGAGGTTGTCTTGGCCGATTTCATTTCCTCCTCCTGCCTTAAATCTCCGGTTATATAATTCACAATACATATCTTGACTAGGAAACGCTTAGGCTTTGTTTCTGTTGCTATTAATATATACATTTTATTTATTTTATAGCCACATTATATGTACATTAATATAAGGAAAAAAACATTTTTTTAGCGTCTTAGAAGGGGAAAAGAGGGGAACCTAATGACAAGATTGTATTGTTCACTTTCCGTTCGTTGCGAATCTTAACTTTGCGCATTATGAACGGCAATGTACGTGCAAAGTAAAATAAACACTCACAAAAAAAAATCAGCTTCACTCTGTATCCCGCACACAGCAGTAGGCAGAGGGAAACTAGTGTTAAGACACTCCGTTCCCCACTTTCTGCCGAATTTTGGAGGCATTGCGTGTTGAGTGGCAGAACTCAACGCCGCGCTTTGCCTGGACACCAGAGCGAAGAAATGGAAATATAAATTTAAGTAAATATTTCATTTCCGGGGATCGTACTCACAACCAGTCGGTTTTACAGTCACACTTCGTGCCGCTGCACTACGACTGGCCTCCTTCCTCCTCCTCCTAACTACTCACACTCCAAGTTAATAGTGTTATGAAAAAAAAAACTAACAAAATTATATGAAGAGCTTTAGAAAATTTAAGCGAAGCAAGCTTTTAGTTTACCTTGATAATATTTCATAAATACGGAACAACGGATAGAATATGTCAACGCTAACCTTTTTACGGGCCAACATTAAGTTATACTAAGTGGCGCTACACTATTATATACGTTTTTTTAATAAAAAATTGTGCAAAGTTAGTTTTAGTGGCTTCACGCTGCATTCTACATAAAGCTGGGTAAGTAGTGGGAACATTAGGTTCCCAGGTTAAGATAAAACTCCACGTGAAGATAAAATTTAAAAAAAATCAATCCACGAGTTGTACGATTTACAGCAGCGAAGTTACAGGTCTTTTTAACTTCACACCATATCGTGTATATAGAGGGTGAGCACAGTGTTAGTATGTTACATTCCTTTTTTAAAATTTCAAACTAATTTTGTCTGTTGCGTGGCGGAACTTAAAGCCACATTTTGTTTTGTTGTTACCAAAGCAAAAAAATAATATAATAAAAAAATCAAAACATTCACGCTGTATCCCACACACAGAAGGGTAGACGGAACCTAGAGTTAAGACACTCCGTTCCTCATTTACCGCCGAATTTTGGAGGCATTTAGTGTTGTGTGGCAGAACTCAACGCCGTTCTTTGCCACGACACTAGAGTGAAGAGACGGAAATATAAATTTCAATAAATATTTCATTTCCTCGAGTGGGGATCGAACCCACAACTGTCGCGTTACAGCCACACCCATGTGCCCCTGGGCCACGACGGCATTAGCCCTAATCGGAATTGAACCCGTAACGCGTAAGTCGCGGTTACGACAGAGGCTGTGCTACTATGCCACGATGGCCTCAATAAAATACAGCTAATTTCATCAATAGTACATACATACATTTGAACAGAAATACGATTTGCAGATTATAGTGCGGTAAAATAAACACAGTCAAAATTGATAAGCGTGCAAATAAATGAAATATAGGCTTAAAATGTTTATTAATTATAAAGTTATTTGCTTTAAAAATATTTTTGAATTCGATCCGAGATTGTGTATTAAAAAATGGCTTTATAAAAAATTATGAATTTATTATTTAATATATTTTGTTGTTGTATATACGAACTTATGTGTACATGGGCTGTTGGGGCGTACGGGGCCGGTATCTGGTAGTAAAATGGAAGGACTGAAGGTTCGATTCTCACGCGGAGCAATAATTCATTGGTATATGAGGTCAGTCGTGTCGCAAGGATACATAGTGTGACTGTAATACCGACGGGAAGGGGTTCGATCCCCACTCGAGGAGATGAAATATTTACTTAAATTTATTTTTCCATTTCTTCGCTCTGGTGTCGAGGCAAACCGCGACGTTAAGTTCTGCCACTTAACACACAATGCCTCCAGAATTCCGCAGAAAGTGGGGAACTGGAGTGTCTTACACTAGGTTCCTGCTATGTGTGGGATACAGTTTAAAGCCGATTTATTTTTATTTGGCATTGTGGCATTCAGTTATGTCACCCGATACGCAATGTCTTAAAGATTGGGTGCACAGCGATTAAAAATTTTTTGACACTTGGTTCCGTCTTCCTACTCTACTCAAAAAAAAATATAAACTAATATTTTTTTTATTTGCTGAAACAGATATACAAAGGTTCGGCAATATTTAGTATTATTTTATATTATGTAATGGATACGCTCCACAGGTCGCTGGTTTTAACAATAGGAAATAAGCCTTCCCGTAGACACGTCGCTGCCGGATATATTAGGCATCTAAACGATTTTTCCGATTCTATTCATAGGTGATCTTTTTATTGAATTGATTTTCTTTTTTTTGGGTTAGGCATAGGGAACCTCAGGACTGTTTATATATAATAAGAAAATTAATATTTCGTTTCCTTCAATAGTTATCGAATTAACAACGTGTAAATGCGACTGGTTGTGGGTTCTATTCTCACGAGGCAAATTGCAGCGTTGACTCCCGATTTGAGAAAGTAGTATTTTAACACTAGGTGCTCTCAATATACATGCGGGAAAACGTCTTTAGCTATATATTTTTTATCAGCTTCACGCTGTATCCCGCATGGAGCACTTTTGGTAACTCATAGCTACTTTTTTGCCTCGACCTCGATCAGAGCGAAAAAATAAAAATATTAAATTTTTAATTTTCTCGAGCGGGAATCGAACCTCGTTGCAGTCACACGTTGAGCCTCTGCGATACGACTGACGTCTCCTGCCATCCATATTTAAAAATAACCATGCCCTCATATCGAAATAATTAAAAGAAAAACGAAAATAATAAACACCAAACGAGAATTTCAAGTGAATTTTTTCATACACACCGAAACTCGATCAACATCACACTGTGCTTTAGACAAAGCTTCTAGTCACAAAATATAGTATACAATCCTACTAAAAACCGAATGCATTTACCACCAACCAAATTCACTGCAATTTCAATTCTAAATTAATAGAAAATAAGGTATATTTTCAATATTTTTTCCATTTGGAGGTGCATCTCTGTGGTGAGCGTCCGTGCCCATTCACCACAGACATTCGGCACGTACAGTACTATGCAATTGTGATGCAGTTTTACATGCAACGCTGCTTCTGAACTGGCAAGTTATTTTCTTCTTAAGCCAAGTTACGATCTGGTATTGTTATAAGTTGTTGGTTTGGAAGTTTGGGTATTAAATATTGAATTAATTGAGGTATAATGTGTATTTCAGGCCATCGGGTTGAATTAATTGAGGTATTTAAGGCCATCGGGATAGGACAGTGCCGCGATGGTTGTTAGTTTGATTCCTTTTCGAGGATAATAAATTATTTTTATTTTGACGCTCTAATAAGATGGGATATGAGGTTTTGGCTTTTGTTTCTCAATTCACAACTTCAATTTGAAAAGAATGAAGTTTCTAAACCTACTACTGCTATATGCGTGTATATATCGTGGACCAAATTATTTATTCAAATTGAAAAGAAAATTTTAAATTATTCAATTTGTAAAGAAGGGAAATAAGGCCTGTTAGCTAATTTTCTTACATTCATTATTATTATTTCACTTGCCGCCTCGTGGCCAAATAGAAATAGGTATAAGTTGTGTACGACACTTTTAAAGAACCTGGAAACCTAGTGTTGAAACACTCCGTTGTCCACTTTCCCCCGTCAACGTTTTGCGTGTTGAGTGGTGGTACTCAACGCCGTTAGTTAGGTAAAAAAATATAATAAGTATATCTAATTCTTTTAACTTCATTTATATATATATATATATATATATATATATATATATATATATATATATATATATATATATATATATATATATATATATATATATATATATCGAACTACCCGCTCACTGTATTCACGCAGCAGCTGTCAGGCATATCCGATACGCAATGCAATCTCATATTCTAAATATAAACAGTATCTTTTATAAGAAATTGTTGTGTCTTTAACTTTAACTTTTAATTTTAAGTTTATCGTTGTACTCAAATGAAATTATGCTAAATCGATATTTTGTATAGAAATATAATATACAGCGCAGTGGCACAAGTGTGAAGTGTGAGGATGTAAACGCAAAGATTGTGGGTTTAATTGTCACTAGGGGAAATTAAATATATAATATTTTTATTTCCATGGTATGTAAAGGAGACAAAGCACAACGTCGAGTTCCGCTTCTCAGCACCATTGTGTGCTGAGAAGCGGAACTCAACGTCAAATTCTCAAGAATCCAAGCTACGTCAAACAACATTCAAATATCATTATTTTGGTCAAAGCCAACTTTGACCCATAAATGTGTTGCCTCTAGACGTATATTGTCTTTACAAAGCTTTGTTCTTAAAATATCGTTCATTATAGGTTACGAATTAATTTATTTTTGTTTTGTATTTGGTATGAATCTTTATGAGTATCGTGTATATTAATTAATACCGTAGTACTACCGCTCTCCGTATAAATAAACCACCGGTTGCGACACTCGGGCCGTCTATACGAAAATATCTCCTTATCAATATGATATTAAAATATTTTGATTGTATTATTCATAATTAACTATGCTAATTATCTGTATATACAGATAATTAGCAATATTGCCATTCATATTATTAAAATTTATTTATTTTACTACATAATATTTACCCATAGAAGATAATATTACAAAACAAGATCTCTATTTTTTGTTATATATTCGCCACTCACCTGAGCAATTCTTCATTTCTACTATAATATCCTCGCTAAAAGTATAATCAATTATGTAAATAAATGTAGTAAAAATAATAAAAAAGTAGATTTTATATCAACACCGAGCGTAAGGTGAGCTCTTTGCATTATAAACGCGAATACAAGTTTTTCAAGCACTCCTATTGTTTTACGGGAATGCTGTAATACAAGCCCGTTACGTATGCAAATATAGATTAAAGTAAACCATAGAACAGCGTCTGAGTGCTTTAAAAAATAATATAAAAATGTGAGCTTGATTATAATATATAATTATTGCATAACTTAAGAATTACGTTATATTTTTAGTTGTTTAATTTAGTTTGTATATAGGACAGTGTTTTTCCCCACATAGCAGTGTTGCCAGAGGAAATTTGAAACATAGTGTTAAGACTCTCCTTTTCCATTACGACACTTCCATACCTCACTTCTCTTTTGTTCCGAATTCTGGAAGGGATGTGTGTTGAGTGGGGGAACTTAATGCCTTGATGATGTTCAAGCGGTATGAAACATCTATACTAATATAATAAAGCGGAAGAATTTGTTTGTTTGTTTAAGCGCTAAGATCTATTTATCTCCTGGTCAGATTTACATTTTTTTTGTTTTGTATGTTAAATATATGTAAGTATAATTTTCTACAAAAACATTCAGTTTTATTAGTTCTAAAATAAAGTTCGTCAGTCACAATAAAGAATTTTGTAAAAAAAATATTTAAAATTGCAAGGTTATATTTCACAGTTTTTTATTTGACATGGATATTGAAACTTACGAGCTAAAGTTATTCCATCATCTAGGAAATTTAATGAAGATAAGCTTTGATTTTTATAGCATGTAATTTGAACGTATACTTTTTAAAAAAAAATTAAATCAAAATAATTCTACGCTTTGTTTACGGCCGCAAGCCTAGACTTGAGTCCCGCGGAAGAACGCCATTGCCGTTGATGACATCCTCTCAAGCAGCCATGTAGTGCTTCAACTTTCTCAGAATAATGAAAACAAGTTGTTATTGATTAAATATATATCTCATATAATTAATCTGTTGGCAAATGGGGTATTAGAAAAAAATATAGGAGGTATGCGGGCGAAGTCGCGAGTGGGCCTCTAGTAATATGAACAGTATCGAGATTGAACCTACAACCATCTTGAGACTGTGCATAAACGCGCCACAATGCGATGGCGTTGATGAATATTTACATAGTTAATAGGATCCCTAGATACGTACTGCATTGCATTTGCGGCTTAGAACAATTTATAGCTAAATAAGTATAATATTAAAATTTGAAACGGTTCTTTTTTATTTTAGTATTATACGTATATGGTGGTAGGCGGCTACAGCATAGAGTTAAGACACTATGTTCTAACTTTCCCTTGTTTTAGAAATACTTCTCAAGTCCAATATATGGTATTATATTAGTAATGGCCGCCCGCGATTTCATTTGCGTGAATTATAAGATAAAAATCCCGTTTTTTAATCCTCAGCCCTATATTCTCTCAAGGAAAGTACATAACAAATTTCAGCGTTCTACTGTCAGTATGTAACAGAAATATACTTATTTTAGAAAACGTATAAAAATTTGAACATAGCGAAACTCGAACCCGCGCCTCCTGGAAATCGACAAGGCGCTCTGACCACAGAGCCATACGTTGAGATCGGTCGGTACTATACAGTCGATTTTTTTTTCTTTCCTAAGTGTGGAATAACACTAAAAAATGTTGAAAGTAAGTAACAGAAGTTTTATAATATGGGTATATTATGCATAAATAAAATTCTCTCGATCTGATTCGAACCAGCAATTATCACGAACATAGTTAAGGACAGTCAAATAAAATATTTCTCTTTAACGACCGAATTCCTCCATTGTAAGAGTTTACGAGCAAAGGATTTCGTCGTCGTATGTTTTAACTTATGCTTATTTTTCTTTAAGACTAAACTACGTTGTAAGCACGCGATGCGAATAGATTACTATATAAATCTTCTATGCAACACTACTGGGTTGGAATACCTAACTACTTTTCACGTTGTATTCCGAGTAGCAGCGTAGGCAGCCGGAGCTTAGTGTTAAAACACTCCACTCCTCACTTTCCGCAGGAATTACGAGGCCTCGACACCAGAGTGAAGAAATTAAAGGATTAAACATTTCACTTGTTGTTATTTTATAATTTTTTATGTGTGTTAAAATTATCTTTAATTTGTATGTTTTCTTTAACTTTATATACTATGGAATGTGCAGTAGTCATACATGCCAAATTGGGCTAAAAACCACGAAGATGTTATAAATAAATAAATTTCGTCGAGTTGGAATCGAATCCACAACCCGTCGTGGTTGCTGTCACATGCTTGTGCTGCTGCGTCACGATTGTAAAGTTTTTTTTTTTGGATTTTCCTAGCTTTCCTTTTGTTCGTTTAGTATGTTTAGCTGAGCAAAAAACCAACGAAGAATTAATAATTAATTTTAAGGAAAAAAGTAACCCTTTTAAGATCACTTTTTTGTACGTCCGTCTATCTGTTTGTCTAACAAGAGCATTTATCACAGGAACACTTGGAGATATCGAGTTGAAATTCAAGCGTATAAGACTCAGATCTGCGACTACGTCGATTTGTTAAAAAAAAATTATACATAAAATTTATATATTAAGACGACGGTTTGTCTGACTCGCGCTAGTCCTGTTTTTTTATTATTGGTTTGGTTCTTCGATTATGGCGTTCCGAGCGTGCCAGTAGAGCACAAATCACTTCGCCAATGTCACGTTGTATGGAGAAAACACGAAGGAGGTTGTACGGTAAAAGAGATAATGTAACACAATAGGAGAATGCATGTTAAAAAAAAAGATCCAGTTAAAAATTGCCTTCACCTATAAAAAATAAGTAAAATTAATATATACATTATATACCTAACATAGATGGTTAGTAATAAGAAATATAATACAAAGGTGTTAGCTTACAATT
>DWQW01010169.1:0-12366 GCA_018249695.1 Heliconius erato demophoon | reverse complement strand
ACCAGAGCGAAGAAATGGAAATATAAATTTAAGTAAATATTTCATCTCCTCGAGTGGGGATCGAACCCACAACCAGTCGGTTTTGCAGTCACACCTCGTGCCGCTGCGCCACGACCGGCCTCTACCATACTAATACCGTTAAAATACTTTTATGTTATGTTTTAATTGAAATTAAAAGATATTTCACATTTTTACAGCATACTTATACTTAAACTTAAAATAAGCATTTATTTTTGCTAAGCCTTTCACATACAATTTAGAACCAGTTTAAAATACCAATATAAGGATACATTAATTTCAATAATTTAAAAGTTCACTGTTCAGTGGTCAGTGAACTCTCATGTCCAGACAACTTTGTGAATAAAAAAAAAACGTAAAAAAAAACATAATATAAAACGCGGGTAATGTAAATGATAGTGAGAATATGTAAATAGTTTCTTTTATCATGTTAGATAGATCTAGAAAAATAGTGTTGCAATATATATTTTTACAACACGTCTAAATTATGTAATTTTTAAACGTTGTTCTATATATTAATATAGAAAATAAAAAATATACCTTTCACTATACTATTGAAGGCAAAGCAAAGCGCGGCGTTGAGTTCTGCCACTCAACAAGCTATGCCTCCAGAATTCGGCGGAAAATGGAGTGTCCTAACACTAGGTTCCCTCTGTCTATGCTTTGTGCGAGATAGAGCGTGACGCTATTGTACTAATATTATTTAAAAATAAATTACTTAACAAAAAATATATATTTTAAATTAGTTTTAAAATGTTCAATGTGAACCCTAGGTATCTATATAGGCTCTTAGGTACATCTAAGTATCTAGGTATGGTTGCAATCAACGAAACTCAAATAAGGATTAAATTGACATTAAGCGCTTTGTGCCTTTACGCTATAATGTTTAAATTTTGTTATCTAAAGTCCGGACGCTAGTGTTTTTAGCATAAAACTATCAGACCATGTAAATAATGAGATTAGGTATGACTAAAAAATATGGTTGATATGCTTCATTTGAGCTATAATTTTTTTATATAGGTACGGAAAAGGAATTGTCTTAATGGACACGTAGTACCTAAACACTAGGTTCCCAGGTTCCCTATGCTATGAGTGAGTCACAGCAGTAGCTAAAATAAAATAAAAACTAAAAATAAATACTCATAAAAACTATTTTCTTGTTTTCATCATTTTTAATGAATTTTGTAAAGTAATTAGTAACATATTTAAAAAACCTTTTTGTGAAGCAATACCGATTTCTTGTTATTAAGTAAAGTAGGTAATAAGTATGGATTATGGTGAAGAGACACTTCAAAATTTTATTATTTTATTTAGAGGATTATTGTACTAAAGAGTCTAGATAAAAGCGTTTGTCGTTACCTGAATTTGTAGTTAGGACAAGCCGTCGCCCAGAGGCACAAGCGTGTTTCTGTTAATGCGACAGGTTGTGGGTTCAATTCCTACGAGAAATATTTTATATTTTCATTTCTTGGCTCTAGGGTCCGCATCTTAGAATTCAGCGGAAACTGGGGGGCGGAGTGTCTTAACAATAAGCTCCCTTTGCTTACGCTGCTATGATACAGCGAAAAGCTGAAAAAAATGTATAGTTCACTTTATTTTAATAATCTTGACCTTACTAAAAGCACGGCATTCAGTTCTATTAATGATTTACTATATCAAGTTCGAAGAAAGTAAAAACGGAGACTTAACTCGACTCTCTTTGCCTTGTGCATAAAACGTGGAACCGAAAAAAAACGATAGATTCGGCAGAAAATGGGATAGAGAAGTGTCTTAACACTAGGTTCCCTCTGCCTACACTGCTGTGTGCGGGATACAGCGTGAAGCTGATATATATAATGTATTATGCCAATATACTGTTCAATAGTTTCGAGCTCTGTCCGCCATTGATGTTTAGATAACTGAACAATGCCAGCTGCATTCCACAGCACCCAGTAAAGGGAATTGGCCATAACTTATTTGAAAACTTGAGTGCGCGCCACGCACTTGGACGTTTGAGGAATTGAAACTTAAAAATGTTGTTTTCTTTTAATCTTTCTTTCTAAATTATTTAATCATTAATAGATGAACTATATTTTACAATATATTTCTTTAATATAGTTCAATAGGTTTTTTTAATTATAATTTTGTTTAGAATAAACAAAACTATTTTTTTATCGTTCTTTTATAATTCACTAAATTTCAAGTTTGTTTAGTTCCTTCGTGTGTTTAAAATATTATTTTTTACAATATACAAAGAAGAAATTTAATATGTTTTTTTTATTTTTTATATTATTTTATTAACATTATGTGAACATAATACTTCCATGGTAACATTAACAAATCTCATGTCGTTTCTCACAAGTAAGACAGGCAGTAAAGTGCCACTTAAATCAAACTCAAATTTAAAGTAGTGACTGCATTCCATACTTTGTTTTGTTCTTTTGGGCGATACTTGGTATTGAGACCCTGACTCATAAGAGATTGGATAAATTTCGGTATGCATGAATTTATTTAATATATATTTAAAAATTGTTATAAATTATAATAATAACATAATAAATAAATAGGCCAGATTTATTTAATTTTTTTAAATATATGGTATCCGTAGTTATTTTCCAAACGCTTAAAACTACATATTTCGTAACATTGGTGTTTCACAATTTAGATTGTATCGTTCGTTTTTTTTTTGCGAGTTTCCAGAGTATTAATATATTAAATAATTCAAGAAATAACAGTACAATCTAATTGAATACGTTACAAAACTATATAACAAACACGTAACTTTCATCTTAATTTAATAAGATGATTTGAATTAATGTTTTATCTGACATTAGTAAGAGAAAACATTATGAAAATTAACATAGAAATGTAATCACTTTACATATTCAGGTTACGTCAGTGATTGTACATACGAGTATAATCAAAATATAATCATATGATATTAAAAATATTATTGCGCGTTGTTGAGTTCCGCCACTCAGCACGCAATGCCTCCAGAAATTTCCAGAAAGTGGGGAACGGAGTGTCTTAACACTAGGTTCCCTCTGCCTATCCTGCTGTGTGTGGGATACAGTGTGAAGCTGATTTGATTTGATTTTTGTATTAAAAATAAATGCAAGTAGATACTTGAAGAAAAACAAAAAAATATTTAGCCAATAGACGATTATATAATTATATTAAAAAAGTTATTATATCATTATATAAATTATACTACTACAAATGAATATGCATTAACGATTTCTTACTGTTACTCATTTAAAAAGAAATAAAATAAATATTCTGAAACCAATAAAAAATCTCTGTATAGAGGAAAGGCAAAAAATAACACATAATTCTACGTATTTCTAAATAGTTAGTGGTTCAGATGAAATGTTAATAGTAATATTAATCTTCTCGATGATTTCATCATTAATTCTGCGGTGATTCAATTATAATGATTTCCTTAAATTCATAATGTAAAATTTTAAAAGTTTTAACATTATAAGTGAATAGTGGTTCAAAGTCAGAGTCAAATACAAATATCTATCAAAAATCAGTCAATCAGAGGTATGTAAAATCGACTGATTGTGGGTTCGATCCCCGATATTTATTTACATTTATATTTCCATTTCATCACTCTGGTGTCGATTCCGCCACTTAACACACAATGCCTCCAGAACTCGGCGTGAACTGGGCAACGGAGTGTCTTAACACTAGGTTCCCTCTGCCTACCCTGCTGTGTGCGGGATACAGCGTGAAGCTGATTTAATTTATTAAAAATAATTAATCTATAGGCTAAATGGTCGAAATGATAATTATTTAGGTACATTTTTCTGTTTTACCTTTACACCAAGAAACAGATATAAGAATATAGTTTTTTTTGTTTCTTTAGCTTCACGCTGTATCTCGCACACAGCATAATAAGTAGAGTAACTTTCCGTAAATGGCGAAATTCAACACTCCGCGCTTTCTCTCCACACCAGGGCAAAGAAATAAAAATATTAAATATTTCATTTCCTCGAGTAGGAATCGAACCAGCAACGATCAGCTAACTTGATTTTATTTAATTAAACAACCGTCACGTCAATTATATTAACTGAAGCGTCAGCTCTCCGTCGAGAATGACACGCTTGACAAATTACAAACAAGCTTCGATTCAGAAGCTAAGTGTTTCGCTTCGTTAGTTCAAACAAAAGATTTAAATAGAATAAGCTTTTAAACTGTCATTGAACAGAAAGTGATATAAAAACGTGGGTTCGAATTACTTAGCGTGACGTGACGTAAGAAGCCACTCCTCGTTGATTATTTAAAGTTATTAGAAGTAGAATACTTTGGAATTTTATATGTTTTGTTTTTGTTTCACGCTGTATCCCGCACGCAGCCGGGGACCTGTGAACGTAGTGTTTTAACACTCCGTTTTCATTAAGACATTTCCGTTTCCCAATTTTCGCTCGAATTCTGGAGACGTTGCGTGTTAATTAGTGGAATTCAATACCACATTTAAAATATATTCAACATTTATTTATATAAATTTCTTAAATAAATAAAACTTCGACATCCCATTTTTTACTCATTGATAAATCTACTAAATAGTTCTTATAATAGCGCACCTGTTTAGTTTCTATTTTATATAAACCGACGGAAGTGAAGAATATTTATAAATTAAAATGGAATATTTCATACCTGTGGATGTAATTTACTTGTCTTAATTTACTTCAGCTATAAAAGTAAAATATAAAAGGATAATGTAGCTTATTATCTTTTTATATCTTTTAAACTAAAATTAACTGAATTAGATATATAATTGCCTTAATCCGGTTTGTTAACATAAATTGGTTTAACATGAAAGTTAACGAGCACCTAATAATTATAGTCCATAAAAAATAAAAATAAATCTCTCCGCAAGTATATCGTCGCATAAGGCCATTCGTGGTGGTGGGGCACAAAGTGTGATTGTAGACGCGACAGGTTGTGGGTTCGATTACCACTCGATGAATATTTTATATTAAATATGCCCCTAAATATTTAATATTTCCATTTTCTTCGATTTGGCGTCGAGGTAAAACGCCGCGTTGTAATTCGCCACTCCAGAATTTTGTCGCTACTCTAGAAGAACGGAGTGTTTTAACACTAGCTTGCCTAGGCAGAGGGAACCTTTGGGCTGTGTGCGGAATGCAGCGCGCTAAAAAAGAAATGACCGATCAATAGAAGATAAAAACGTCCGCCAAATTATAGTAATTATTTGCTAAGAACACCACCCCCATTGCATTTCCGTAGTGATACTTAACTACTTAACTGTAACGGGGCTGGCAGTCAGGTCGGGTTCCGAGTATCCATACCTCCCTATTGACTCCTCGCCTGCACTAACGATTGAAGACAATAATAAAAGTACAATACAATACGAAGTAGAGGATATGATGGTCAAACGCGAATATATTCTTTAAGCTGTTGTATTTAAAGACTTTAATCCTTTGAGCTTATATCCATCTTTTGTCCAGAGAGCTATGAATAGATTAGAGCAGTGCTATTATAGCTATTAATATTGACATCTCATTTCTGGTTGTATCTTGGAACGACGTTTGCTTTATAATCAGGTTATATAGGGAAGTGGATTATTTTGGTTTGTTTTACTGTTTATATTATAAAAATAATTAATAAAACAAAATACATATAAAAAATATAATAATATATAAAATTAGTTAATTTTTAATGTTATATTTTTGTATTAAAATTGTTCATTATCTTTATTAGCACGTTATTTACTCTGAGCTATTATAAATAAAATTTAACTTTCTTAATTACCCTTTTATTTCTGAGTTAAACATTATAATATCTGTTCTGTTCTTTAATTATAGCATCCCAAATTTGACTGTATAATAATATCGAGTATCTATGTGCCTCTTTGACAGGTGTCAATTTAAAATTATTTTATTAGGGAGGACCATAGATAAACTACCACCGTAATATTATTACCAATTCCTTTATTTGTTTGATGATGTATTAAACTTTCTCAAAACACTATAAAATTTAGAAAAAGAAACAACAGACAAGCTTTGCATATCATCAAAAATTGTCATATTAGTTATAAATTATAGATACTTACGATACACATTGAGGCCAATCTAGGTAAAGGGTCTGGTGTCGGGGCAAAGCGCTCTGGTGTCGAGGCACAGCGCAGCGTTGCGTTCCGCCACTCAACGTGCAGTGTCTCTAGAATTCGGCGGAAAATGGCTAACAGAATGTCTTCACTAGGCTAACAGAATGTCTTCACTAGGCTAACAGAATGTCTTCACTAGACTCACTGGGTTCCATCTGCCTATCTTGCAGTGTGAGGGAAACAGCGTGAAGTTGAAAACCTACGTCACAAGTTAATTGTCTTGGTTGCGTGCTAATTCAGCTATTAAAAAGTCCCGTTCACTTCCAGGAGGTGGTAAGTGCTAATGTGCTTCCTTAATCAGTATTAATTTAGGTATCTCATTGATTAAATTCGTATTCGACGTGATAACTGTTTTAAGTACAACGCTCACACACTGTAGACGTAAAATAGGGTTGAAAGAACTAATGAATTTAATATGACGTTTTTATATAATTTTCGATTTTCGTGGCTCACAAGCGTGTGCATAATGCCTCCGGAATTAGGCGAAATATTGGGAACAGTGTGCCTTAACATTAGGTTCCCTCTACTTACCTGACTATATGCGGAATGCAGCATATAGCTAAAAAAATTTAAACTATATAAGAAAAAAATTAATTATTTTTATGTAACAGATTGTCAACTTATAAGTTCTGTCGATTAAAATCTTGTATAAACTTTTTAAATTGTTCCTGTTACATATAGAATTATATACATACACATGTTAATCTCCAAGTTTAATAATACCGCGAATTATATTAATAAAAAACCTATCATTCTATTGGACAATATCAACTACCCAGCCATTTTCAATTTGAATATGGCACAATTTATTTAGTCTACAGTATCTCGGTTAGATCACATGCGTAAATTTATTTAACGTTTATCAACGCCCACTCCAGCCACGATAAGTGTGCCGCTAGTATCCTGTATCTTGTATTTTATATACTATGTTTAATTATATTATTAATAATGTTTGAATGTTGTATGTACATATGTTTAATTATTTAATAAATGTAATCAGCTTCACGCTGTATCCCGCACATAGCAGAGTAGGCAGAGGGAACCTAGTGTTAAGACACTCCATTCCCCCCTTTTGTCGAAATCTGGAGGCTTTGCGTGTTGAGTGGAGGAACTCAACGCCGCGCTTTGCCTCGAACTCGCGAACTTCAAAAAGCAGATTATAAAGTGTTCCGATTCTCAAAGCGCAATGACTCCAGAATTCGGCGGAAAGTGGAGAACGGTAGTATCTTAATGGAAACGGAGTGTCTTAACACTAAGCTCAGAACTTAGTTACGAAGGACGAGGTACAAGAAACAGTGCGAAGCTTGAAAAAAAAACGAGGTGTTAAATATTTCAAGAAGTATGTATGCAACTCTTAACAATAGAATAACCTATAAAAATGTATGCCATGACGTCAACAACAACCCGATCATTAGATTAGTTTTATTTCGAACTCGATATCGACCCCATATAACCGTGGGAATTCCCAGGGTAGGTTAAAAAGGAAAAAGGCTGATTCATACATACCATTACGAACTGAGCTTAGAGTATGCGTCATGGGAAGCCAGGCATTATGCGCAAGTATTAAACCTTAGAACAATTGATAACAGAAATGGCACTACCCTCCATATTATCAAACAAAGAATTAAAACCATATTTCTAACCTATTCATATATAATTATTATTAAATTTCAAGCTATTGAATTGGAACAAAACTTACGTATTCCAGACCAGTATTAATTCTTCTTAATATATGCTAAACGAAGATATTTCACGAACCATTTCTGTTTTGTTTTCTGATCTCGCACACGACGGTGGCCGTTTAGTAAACGATACGGATTTAATAAGGTAATTTATATTAGAATGAGATTGGTTTCTTGAGAAGCTGCACACTCTCAAGTCCAACGTTTTACTTAGACGATGTTTACATTTGCACATACAGTATTGAGTCGTGAGAGCTATACAATATATGATTTGATTTTGAAGTGTACTTAAGTTCCTGTACTCACCATTAATGCGAACTGTTCCTACTTAAGAGTTAAACGCTTGTATTGTATGTATTTTATACTAAATAGCATTTAAGATTTATATGTTTGGGAGATTTTACTTCTTTTTTTTTATATGAAAAGAGGATATGTAGGATCATAAGTGAATGAATGAGTTGTTGTGCAGGAGCACAAGCGTGTGACTGTAAACGCGATAAGTTGTGGGTCCGATTCCCATTCGACGATTTTTTTTCATTTCTTCATTTTGTTGTCGAGGCAAAGCGCAGCGTTTAGTTCCGCCACTCAACACGCAATGCCTCCAGAATTTGGTGGACATTGAAGAACAGAGTGTCTTAACCCTAGGTTCCATCTGCCTACCCTGCTATGTACGGGTTAAAAATTAAACGAGTGACTTGCTTAAGAAAAAATTGGATTGTAACAAACAATTCTATGTATATTTTTTATATTTAGATTTTAATCTAATGTCGCAGTCGGAAACTTATATAATTCTGTACTCATTTAATTCAGACAACGCTTAAAGTCTTGGTACAAGGTTACGGGAAGTCTCAGTTACTGGACCTTGAAGGTTACATATCAACATATTGTAACCAGATAAATCGACATGGACTAAAGATGGAAAAATAAACACAACAGAAACTAATTAAATAGGGTTTTAATATATTCCTATTCTTAATTTATATCTACAATCTGAGGAAAATTTATACTTTTAATGAATAAAAATAATTGTTAATACAAAAAAACGGTTTTGAATAGTAAACTATGCAAATTTTTCTCATGGATGGCATTGTTAGAACTAGACCAAATAATTGTTAGACCAGTTCTAAAGTTAGACCAGTTCTAGCAAATATTTGGTATAATCAATGGAAAATGGTAAAACACCAGCTTTCTAATAAAAAAAAATCATCAAAATCTGTCCATCCAGTCGGAATTACTCTTGCCACAAAAAACTTATATTCTTTCCATTAGGTAAAAAACTCACATTTTCAAACATTAAATACTGTCTACGAAGCCATCGTGGTTCGGTGGCACGAAAATGTGACTGAATGCAGCTTTTGTGGGTTCGATTCCCACTCGAGGGAAAGATGAATTATTTTTTATTAATATTGATTGATGAATTATTATTCATTAATATTTTCATTCTCGACGGAGTGTCTTAACACACCCTCTGCTTCTCCTGCTTTGTGCGGTATGGAGCTTGAAGCTAATATGATTTTTTTGCTTGAAATACTGACCTATCAAATGTTTAAACTGCTATTACATACAGATATATTGTTAGCAATTGGCTCACATATTAAAACAATACTATAGACAATGACATTCAATATGGGCCGGTCGCATACAAGGGCGTCGCGACGCTCGCATGTCACAGTACGAAGCACCATTACTTGAGCTCTTCATTCATTCGATAAATTTAGCTGTGTTTATTAATTTTAAAAATTAAATTAAATCAGCTTCACGCTGTATCCCGCACACAGCAGGGTAGGCAGAGAGAATCTAGTGTTAAGACACTCCGTTCCCCACTTTCTGTAGAATTCTGGAGGCATTGCGTGTTGAGTGGCAGAACTCAACGCCGCGCTGCGCGAACTTCGACACCAGAGCGAAGAAATGGAAATATAAATTTAAGTAAATATTTCATCTCCTCGAGTGGGCATCGAACCCACCTAGACCGAGTTTTTAGTCACACTTCGTGCCGCTGCGCCACGACTGGCCTAATTTACCTTTGGTTAAATAAATTTTATTTATATTATGCTATGATTTCGAATCTATAACCTTCGTTTTGCTTACTTTCATTACTTTACCACTGAACCACAATAATATCCACGCAATTTAATATTTTATTTAAAGAATTATTATAAGATGACTCCATGAAATATAAACTGTTTTAGACGTTTTATTTATTGCAGAAATGTTGCAATATAAAAAAAAACATATCAGCACAAAATAATAACATAATCTGTTATGAATTATTTAAAAACAATTTATTTAAAAACAAAATTTCGCTTTATAGTTATTTTATAGCGTGATCAAATTTACCGGTCGGCCGGTCGTGGCGCAGCGGCACGAGGTGTGACTGCAAAACCGACTGCTTGTGGGTTCGATCCCCACTCGAGGAGATGAAATATTTACTTAAATTTATATTTCCATTTCTTGGCTCTGGTGTCGAGGTTAAGCGCGGCGTTGAGTTCTGCCACTCAACACGCAATGCCTCCGAGATTCGGCAGAAAGTGGGGAACGGAGTGTCTTAACACTAGGTTCCCTCTGCCTACCCTGCTTGTGCGGGATACAGCGTGAAGCTAATTTATTTATTTTATTTTATTAAATTTATAAATTCAATATTTTACCACTTAGCTATAGGAAAATGAATCGTTTTGCATGTTGACACACTATTTTCCGCTTTTTATACCCGACTGGCACCTTGAAAAGTAGGCCAGCAATGCAAAATTTGTAAAATACAATGGTAATAGCGAAATAGCTGAGAATGTCAATATTTTGTAAATGTCAAATCGTAAAATTTGGTTATGGCTGACAGGTTGCGTCTCTATGTAAGTTAAATTTTAT
Source organism: Heliconius erato demophoon (assembly GCA_018249695.1). NCBI lineage: Eukaryota > Metazoa > Arthropoda > Insecta > Lepidoptera > Nymphalidae > Heliconius > Heliconius erato. The sequence goes on along the minus strand of DWQW01010169.1, from coordinate 1,689 downwards.
GTAAGTGTCCAATAAATTTTTAATCTGTATGAGATGAGCCTATAAAAATATATCTTTTTTCATATATAATTTACGATTTGCTAACATTTAAAGAATATTAAAAGTATTATATATTATTTTACTTTTTCTTTCCTTCTATAACCATCGGTCCGGTCGTGGCGCAGAGGCACACAGTGTGACTGTAAGATCGACTGGTTGTGGGTTCGATTCCCACTCGAGGAAGTGAAATATTTGAAATATTTATTTACATTTCTTCGCTCTGGTGTCGAGGCAAAGCGCGGCGTTGAGTTCCGCCACTCAGCACGCAATGCCTCCATAATTTGGCGGAAAGTGGGGAACGAAGTGTCTTAACACTAGATTTCCCCTGCCTACCCTGCTGTGTGCGGGATACAGCGTGAAGCTGATTTATAACCATACATGTAACTGAACCACTAAACTATCCACCCGTTTGCTCACTTGACCAACATCGACTCGTACACGAATAGAATAAGAGCACATCTTGATTTCTCGATATCCATCGAGTGCATTTACCGTTTTGTAAACGCCATAAATATTTACTACCGTATACATACATACATATTACTGTAAGTCATCAGGGAAACATATTTTAAAGCTAGACTGTGCAAAAACAAAGGTCAGGGAACCCGTAAACAATTTTGCGTCGTCTTGTCGCGTAATAATCAATTGTACGTCAACCGATTCGTTTATAGGCCGAGAGCTGGACGCCCAATAAGCGCTTAGTGCTCCAAACGTTTCGGTCTCACCGGCCTTGGCAACACTGCATGGATTTTGCTACGAACTTATTTCACTTGACACAATTGCCATTAAATTATTTGCATCACACGCCGCATGCCTTAATGAATGTCGCAACCAGTTTCAATTTACTGGTTGCCGTGTAGGCTAAACTAAAAGTGAACACGCTGTGAACTGCTGTGTTGATTTTGATAAAATATTTGAGATAACATTTCGGGCTTCCGCAAACCCAAAATCGGATTTATCACGCCACCAAACCAAACGTACAAACCTGTTCTTAAATTGCCCAAACCGAATCCAAGAATTCATGTATTAAAAAAAAAATAAATTAGCTTCACGCTGTATCCCGCACATAGCAGGGTAGGCAGAGGGAACCTAGTGTTAAGACACTCCGTTCCGCACTTTCTGCCGAATTCTGGAGGCATTGCGTGTTGAGTGGCAGAACTCAACGCCGCGCTTAACCTCTACACCAGAGCGAAGGAAATGGAAATATAAATTTAAGTAAATATTTCATCTCCTCGAGTGGGGATCGAACCCACAACCGGTCGGTTTTGCAGTCACACCTCGTGCCGCTGCGCCACGACCGGCCTCATAATAATCTGACCATTAAACCCACCACGAGGGTTCCAAGAGTTTTGAGCTGACCACCGTACAAATGACTCACGGTAATGAAGGTCGACGGCCTGTGACCGTTTTGAAGCGATACCGCGGCAAATTGATGCTTCTTACAGGAAGTGCCAAGAATCACAATAAAATACAAAAAATGCTGTACCAACATCACGATTTCAATTATCTACACCTAAGTACCCGGCCGGTCGTGGCGCAGCGGCAGGAGGTGTGACTGCAAACCGACTGGTTGTGGGTTCGATCCCCACTCGAGGAGATGAAATATTTACTTAAATTTATATTTCCATTTCTTCGCTCTGGTGTCGAGGT
>DWQW01010168.1:0-12367 GCA_018249695.1 Heliconius erato demophoon | reverse complement strand
GACTAAGTTAAATATTAAAGATTAAACATTTTAAAATTTCTAATTTTAATAACACTCATAAGATTTACTTAACACTAAAACTACACACAGTATTTTTTAGTAAAAACTAAAATTCACATTCTTCTACACACGTTTTTTTTATTTATCTTTTTTTTATGAATTTATTGAAATTAAAGAACAACTCGGTAACCATTATTCGAAGCGATTTTTTCTGTAATTTTTTTAAGTCGTCGTTAAAACTAAAAAAAAATCATATATAATATTCAAAAATATTTAACTTGTCAATCTAGTAACTAGTATTTTCTTTAAAACATATTAAACAATTAAACATAATTTTTAATTAACCAAAATTTCTTTTCTTTACAATAAACTCAATAAAACAATAATCATAATGACAAAGCCTAAAAAAAAATTAAAAATTAAATGAATACAGATTTTTTTTTTATTTAATGCATTCTATACACGCCAATCCTCTTCTCGCCGGCGGTATGTTGCACAATCTCGCGGATCTGGTCGGTGGCCACTGGCCCAATGCACACGAGGGGCTCCTTGAAGTAGCCGCAGCTCTGTAATACAAATAAGAAGTTAATATGTTTTTATTTATTGTTAATTAAAAATAATTTAGCTTCACGCTGTATCTCGGAAATAGCAGGCAGAGGGAACCAGAGAACTTAGTATTAAGACACTCCGTTTCCATTAAGACACTTCCGTTCCCCACTTTCCGCTGAATTCATGCATGGCATTGCAGGTTGAGTAGTAGAACTCAACGCGGCTTTCTTTATTTATGTGCTATTAATTATTACCTGAGACTTCATACTTCGTACCCTCGTGGTCAAATGAAAATAACTACTCGTTGTGTATGACACAAGACACATTTTAAGTACTCGAAATAATTCAGACCGCAGGTAGGATTCCCATTCGGAGAATGTTTAAATTAAAATTATTTTTATATCCCTACTCTGGTCGCGCGGCGTTGAGTTCCGCTAGTCAACTTCACTGTCTAAATTGGACAAAAAATTGTAATTTAATCAGGCCATCATGATGCAATGGGCCAGGATTTGACTTCAATCGCTATTCTAGTTGGTTCTGTCACTATTAGAAAGATTGCCAAATAATTAATGCTTGAATTTTTTAATGCTTATTTCCCTGTTTTGGTGAGAAAAAGTAAGTTCTGTCAGTTTACATGTAATAATATAAACAATTGAGTGGATAAATAAGAAGTATGTGATTATTGAATTACCTTTCGTGGTTTCTGGCGATGTCTACGTTGCATGATGCAGCAGAGCCCGCGGGTGATGTCGCATTCGCTGGATGAGGCGCAGTCCTCGTTGTATTGCTTGTGGCCGGCAGACGGGGGACGGCAGACGTGCATTTCACCTAGAGTTACGATTATGAAGATTATTCTCTCAAATACCTAGGTAGTAAGTACTTATACTATACAGAAATATGAACATTTGGTATGTTCATCAAAAGCTATGGAATCAATTTTGGGCAAACAGTATCAGTTAAAAATAGAAAATTTTACGGATTGATGGTTCTAAGTTAAATAAAAAATGGTATATTGAAATATACCATTTTTTATTTAACTTAGAACCATCATCACCTTAGAATCATCATCATCTTAGGTATTTTCTAATTCCAAACATATTCCATAGATTCATATAAGTCAAACCTCCTTTTTATAAATCGGTTACAAAAGGAAAAGTAGTCTTAGATTCGTATTTGAAATCATTTTATTTAAAATTTTTAAACGTTCTGTGAATGTACCTAACAGAATTTAACAAACGTTTTTAAAATTTATTTTATCTAGTCGTCACCTGCAATTGTATCTACGTGGTATTTAACGTTATATTCGAATAATTTAAAAAAATCTTTTTTTTCCATCCCCGTAGGAATTTCGAGAAATCATCATGACAAATTTTAACGTTCTTAGTCCACCACTTTCGTGTATTATACGCTTTATTGTCGATCAGTAGCAGAAAAGTCTTATAAATTTACCAGAAAAAAATATTAATAAAATATTTTGGTACAACATTTTATTTTTATTCTTTGATAATTTCTTTCCTACACTAATTTTAATAATAATGTTTACATTTCAAAAAATTTACGTGAACATCTCCACGAAAAACATCTTGGCACGTCAAAACTTCAGTGAAACGAAGATAAATGATCAAAGGCGGAGTGCCTATTCGCATTTATCCCGAGATATTCTTAAAAGGATTCACTTTGGAAAAGGGTAAAATTGGAATGGAAATAGTAACGTTACGTTTGAGAATATTGTATAGGAAGATGTACTAAAATTACACATTTGCCTAGTACCTAAAGGTTAAGGGCGTCTTATATGATGGTCTACTTACTATACAGGAACTGATGAATGAACAAGAAAGACATTATCAAGAAATTAGAAGAGGCCGTCGTGGCGAACTGGTATTTGACTGTGAACGCGGTGGTTATGGATTTAATCTCCCTTAGAAAGATTATTTAAGTTATTTTCCTTCCTCTTTGGTTTGGTAATCAAAGAGTGGCAGCTCTCAAAATCTTGGCAGCAGATAGAAAACGGAGTCTATAAACACTAGCATCGCTTTGTCTACGTTACTTTATCCGGAATACAGAATAAAGCTAAAAAAATTAAGTAAATATATAATAAAAAAAGAGCAGTAATAATATTCCATTTCAACCTACTTTATTGTTCATGTTCCGTTGTTATCAATCAAATCCAAAAAAATAAATAAATGGAATAATACTTAACCTAACCTGAAAACTATACTAACTAAAGAAAGAACAATATCAATGTTAAAATCTGTAAAATATTCCTACCTGGTACAACTTCTTCGCAGACGAGTCCGGCGTCACATTGGTTTTCGCGGTTACACATCTCACCTAATTTTCTACCAGCAAACGCCGGAAGACAACGCCCTCCATCCTCTGAAACAAAACTTTTTTTTTATAAAAATATAAAAAATATATAAAAATTTGAGCGCCTTGGACGAGAGTCAAATCCACGTCTCATGTAAACCCTTCAAGAATAATACTTAAAAAATTGAAAATATTTGTTTTAATTTTTGTCCCCTATTTGTGTAAATTTATGTACACATGATCTTTTCAGTTCCAAGCTTTATCTCGCATATAGTAGGGTAGGTAGAGATAACCGGGTTCTCTTGTCTTGATTGTCTTCTTTTTCAACTCTACTTTTAGGCCATTTCGTATTAAGCAGCAGAATAATAAGCAATAGTGAGTGGTAAGAGAGGCAGAAAGAGACTTCGGTTGACGTTTGAGAACAATGTAGGTAACGTAAACAGTATAAGGATCCCCAGTAGGGCAAATATGAAGAGATTGATTGCCGTAGCGTATACCGCTCTGCCTTTCCTTTTACTGGGGATAAACCTAAAAAAAATAAGGATAAATTACTCTGGGTAGAACTCACAACTATCGACTTAAGGCGTTTTCCACTGCGCCATGATGGTTTCAAAATAGTGACTAATAATTATTTTTTCATTATATATATTATCATTGTCAGTCCAACAGCTGACACTTCATTTGTCTAAACGGGAGTGGCTTCTTGATGGGTGCCATTAGATTAATTACATTTTATATTTATTACTTTGTGATGTGTTTGTTTAAGAAGACTGGTAGTTTAGTTACTTATTTTTTTTATTTTCTAATATAAAAGTCAAATCTTCATATAATATTAGATGGATCTGAATGTATATTACTTTTTTTTAAATTAATACAAAATAACTATAAAACTTATAGTTTTCTTATTTATTTTTTTTCAACTTCACGCTGTATCCTGCACACAGTAGGGAGGGAAGTTAGTGTTAAGACACTCCGTTACCCACTCTCTGCCGAATTCTGGAGGCATTGCGTGTTGAGTGGCAGAACTCAACGCTGCGCTTTGCCTCGACATCAGAGCGAAGAAATGGAAAATGGATATAATTTTAAGTAAATATTTCATCTCCTCGAGTGGGGATCGAGCCCACAACCAGTATATTTACAGTCACGGCGAATTAAGTTGACAGATATAAGCTTTCGGGCGTATGCTGTTATCTTGTATGATATGAATTACCAATATAACTTTGTAATTTTTTTTTCTATGAAATATAAATTTCATGCAATTTTTCACATTACGGATTTTATTCTTTCTTTGTTCGGAAAATACCATATAGGTTTTGATAACTCAGTGAATTTCATATAAAACTATAAATGAAATGCTCGTATCTTTTCGCAGATTAGAATCCCACCCGGGGAATCTAATGTTGGGACACTCCGTTCCCATTAAGATACTTTCGTTCTCCACTTTCTGCCGAATTCGAGAAATATTCATAATAAGCGGCACTCAAGGCCGACAAACACATTCAATGCCTTGCTTTTTGTTGTTACCGGACGAAGAAATTAACAAATAACTATATATTAATAATTAATAGATAGGGATAGATAATAAGTTATATTAATATTGTCACTAAGCTGAAAGGACTACGTGTTTATTTATTATATATTTTATTATTTTATAATTTTTTAAATTAAAATTCACGCCATTTCATACTTCACTAGCTAAAACCATAATTGCCACCAAGGCTCTAGACGTCGTGTTAAGTGTTCTCACGAAATGGCAAAAGTTACGACGAGACGACATGAAGTGCTATGAAACTTTTATGCTATATTTCAAGACAAAGTTTTTTTTTAAAATGTAAAATGGGCAAAGAATACCTGCTTGTATGTACTACTGTAGATTAATTATATTTTCTCGCTCCGATAGACTATGCGCGGCGTTAGGATCCTTTAGTCAACACGCAATGTCTCAATGTTATTATTAATTTAACTGCAATTGTATTGCATAGCAGGGTAGGCAGATCGAGCTAGTGTTAAAATACTGCATTTCCTATATTCTTAAAAATTTTCAGACATTGCGTGTAGATAGACAGATTTCAACGCCGCGCTTCGTGTAGGTACCAGGGCTGGGAAATAAATAAATATTCATATATACTTACTTCCCCGGGAATCGAACCCACAACTGTCGCGTTTGCAGTCATGTCTTCCCACGCGACTCTCTCCAGTGGTATATAATGACTTAGCAATAGATAATATTTTTTTCTTATTGAAATCGAATCCGAGACCACGACTTCAGTAGGTTATCACGTTTCAAGTGACCTACAGTGCTACTAACTTGTTAATAATAAATTAAAAATAAAGTTGGCATTAAACCTGCAAAGCCAAATTAGCATTTAACACCGCTTTCGCATGTTTCATCAGAAATTACTGGAAAATGCAATCTTAATTCACGTTAATATTATATTATAATTTATAATGTATGCTACAGTTTTATATAATATATATTTTCTGTAGGTTTTTTTAGTATATTTTTTGTAGTTATTGTAAAACAATTAGTTTTAAAATTCAGATAAAATCTTATTTAAAGGCGTCGTGGAACAGCAGGTAATTTAAATAAATTACCGTTTCGATAGGGCATCAAACCTACAGTCGTCGTGTGACGAGACGCTGCCTATCCTTATCACTGATTAAAGTTGGTCTCTCCAATGGCACGCCAATAAAATCCATCTCCGGCTTTTCCATTCAAACAGCTTATAGGACCTGGTTGTGACTAGAAACCAGGACGACGCCTTATACGACGCCCAGGACTACGCTTGCTGAGGATCCTCCACCCCAGGGTATATTTACCCCTGCACATCCAAATCACCTTACGCAACAATGTGGCCACCTCACTGCCACTTAAACTTGTTAATCCATTCTTCTTCGTATCAATGATTATAACATTTAGATAAAGTTTTCTATTAATAAATTACTGCACAAAAAATTAACAAATTAAAAAGTATAAAATTGTGATTTCTTTAGCTATATTGATGGCGCTTCTTAAGTCAAATCATCTTACGAGCAGGTAAACGAACAGTCGGACTAGGTTTTTATTTCCTCGTACTGGTAAAAGACAAGCTCAGTTCTTTTTACTAAATTCCCTCTGTCTACTCTGTTATATGTAGGTAAAAAGATTAACTTACCAGTCTCTAAACACATGAGTCCGCGGCAGCAGTCGCCGTTAGTGATACAAGGTGCGCTATAGCAGTGGGTGTCGTCGGCATCTTCAATTCGGTTGCCCTCCAGTGCCTCTGCGTAAATCTCTTCGGGTTCCACCTATTACAAAAAGAATAAAATATGTTTTTTTAACTTCACGTTGTATTCCTTTTATCCGTCTATCTAGCAATGGGAACTTGGGAACCTTGTTGTGAATGTTAAGACACTCTGTTTCCATTGAGACTCCGAATTCTTGAGGTATTGCAAATTGAGTGGTGGGACTTAACGTCGCACTTTGCCTTGTTACCAACTAAACGAGGAAATGAAAATATTTAATATTTAATTTCCTCGAGCGAGAATCGAACTCACAACCTGTCACGTGTACAGTCGCATACGTGTGTCCTTGCGCCACGACTGGCCTCGATATATAACATTTTATATAAATATCCATTTATTTGCCTAAATGAATGGATCAGTAAGGACTAACCCCATATTACCCAAAGCCTCACAATCGTTTTAATACATTATAAGTAGGAATAGCCATCCAAACTCCAAACGTTCCAACAGAGAGCCTAGTAGGTATTCAGTATTTAGTATTCAGGGCGGTGTGCTATAGAACTGTAAAATCGATAACAGCATTATAATAACAGCGCCGCTTTATTCGAACCTTTTTGGACAGAATACGGTAAAAAATATACATATTTTCGTATAACAAGAATATTTCTTTTAAGCTTCACGCTGTATTCCGCATATAGCAGGTATTGTAGACAGAGGGAACCGGAACAGTGAACGAAGAACGGAGTCATTGGCGGAACTCAACGCCCCGCTTTGTCTTGAAACTCTCGCGAGGAAATATAAATAATTGATTCTCTCGATGGAAATCGACTCAATATCCGTCGCGTTTACAGCCACGTATTGATTTCTTCGCTCTGGTAACATGTTCGGTGTTGAATTCTGCCACTCAACACGCAAAGTAAATTGGCTGCGAGGAATGGAATGTCTGCCTAGGTTTCATCTGCATACCATGCTATGGGCGGAATATAGTGTGACCCTAAAAAAAATTCGGTACATAATAGGTCGGGGCAAAGGTATTTTCGTATTTTGAACGTATTATTAGTAATCAAACCTCTTTGGCTGTACTGAATGTAACTGGCTGGTTTTAATACCATTAAAAAATAAGTTTTTAGATTGCCGGTTTTAAAACCATTCTGAAGATGCAATAAAAAAAGAAAACAAAATTGTTCCCGCCATTATTCAATTGCTTTTCAAGCAAGCAAAAATAACGTATGTGCCGAAGAAATTCGATACATTTTGAAGTTTTATCACAAAAAAGGTAAAATGCTACGAACTCCGCGAATTAAATTTGTGCGGTTTACGATGTTTGAGGTTCACTCTGGACGTCCTGACACAGATACAACCCGCGCCTTCTTTGAGAAAGTGAAGCAAGATCGACATAAGAATAGCTACGATATTTCTGAATAACTGGATGTTGATCATAAAACAGTTTTACGTCAATTACGAAGGTTCCACACAGGTACCACATGATCTCACAGAGAGAAACCTAATGCAACAGAGAGAAACCTAATGCAATTCCATTTGGGAATCTATAGCCACGCAGCAAAAATGAGAGAGCTTGGCTGGGATGTGTTAATGCATCCACCGTATAGCCATGACCTTGCTCCATCAAATTTCCACCTGTTGCGGTCATTGCAGAACTGCTCAGGAAGCATAACCTAACAACAAATCTCAAAAGAACACTGTGAACACGACCTGTCAATTTTTTTTAATCAAAAATCTCAAAATGCAGGAATGGGATCATGGCACTACACATAAGATGGCAATAAGTGATCGTTGATCGATGACTTATTGCACGGCACATGCATTTTATAAATAAATAAAAAATTATACCTAAAAATATATTTTCCTTTGTATGAACAATACGAAAATTATTTTGCCCCGACCTTATATTTGATATAAACAATTATTACTTTAAAACATGAAATAATCTTATAAAAAAATTATACTTATTTGAAACGTCCACATGTATTGTATGATAATCTGCTTCTTTCTTAGTTATTTGCTCAAAAAAAATTTAAGCGTGATCAAAGCGAATCTCTTTGATATTTCAGTTTCAAATACTTTTTAATTAAAACTTTATGAAGAAATTATATAAAGACATATGTATGTCTTTGGGGCTGTTGGGGCGTAGTGGGACAGCATCTCTTTAAAAACGGTTGCGGGTTCTATTCCCAAATAAATATAAATTATTTCCATTACCACGCTTTGATAAAAAGTAAAGCGCGGCGACGAGTTCCGCCACTCACAAAGCTATGTCTCGAAAATTGGACGAAAATTGGGGAGCGAAATGTACACAAGGTTTTAAAAGGAACACTAGGTTTTTTGTTCAATCTCGTAACTATTTATATACAGAGCAAAAAGTTAATGATTTTTTTATTACTAAATAATAATATAATTATTAGGCACTTTATCTCAATAGACCTAATAATTTATGTTAAGGATCTTATACTTAAATTATAGAGTTAATGAGTTTAAGCGCGCTTATCTCAGAATCTACTGATTCTATTTAAAAAATATTTTCTGTTGGATAGATAATTTATAGGAATATATATCATGCTACTCGTTTCGATGTAACCGAGTCTGTATTCCAAAGCCGCGGATAAGTACCGCGGCTAGTACTTTTATAAAGATGGGTTTAATTATTTAAAGCTAAATTATTATGATGTCCTATGACGTATACAAGAATATTGATTTCTTTGAAAATTCTATTTGCCACGCAAATATCTTGGAGTAGAGGCTATAGGCGTTTACTAAACCACTGAGCCATAGTGCCTATGTGAGAAGGGTTAGAGTTCCGCTACGTTCAAATTTTTATACGTTTTCTAAATAAGTATTTTTCTTTCCTTAGTGTGGAAAAACACTTAAAAAAATGTAAAAAAAACTTAACTTAAAAATAAAGAGTTAAGACACTCCGTTCCCCAGATTTTCTCCGGATTTTCTTCTTCACATTGCTGACGGATAAATACACAACACTTTGTCTACCAGAGGAGTGAATAAAATAACTTATATATAATCATATCCTCGAGTAGGAATCGAACCCACAACCATCGCATTTACAATCAGACGTCGCTCCATTACAGCCTCTAAATTTAACTTTCCCTCAAAATCGATATAGTACGTCATCAAAATGTCACTAGACAAATGTTAAATGGACTAGAAGTGACCTTTGCGAGCTAACGCTCAGATTATTGAGAAGTGATAGCTTGGAAACGTAACAACAGAAGGGAATTAAAGATGAAAATCATTTTTTTATCTAAACTAGGTTTTACCTGTGGTTGTGGCCCTGATCAAAAACAAACAGTTAACAGTTGTGTTTACACATTGTTTATTCTAAGGCCCGTATTTATAAATCGCTCTCAACTCTAAGATCGATCTTGAGAGCAGACTTGAGATGTCATTGAAGTAATTTATGACGAAAACAGTATGAAATCAAGCATCAAAAGCGATCTCAGAGTTGAGAGCTTATAAATACGGAAAGGAAACAATTAACATGACGTTATCTATATATATAAAAGGACTTGTGCTGACTGACTGAGGTAAGACGCACGCAGAGCCGTAACCGCTGATGGTAGAAACGTGAAACTTGAGCAGATGTTTAGTTTCATATTCTGGACATCCACTAAGAAGGGAATTTCAAAAATGTTAACCCTAAAGGGATGAAATAGGGGTTGAAAGTTTATATGGATTTTTTTTTTAATCTGCATCGATTTTTATAAAATTTGAAAATCAGACTTAAAAATATTTCATTGAACACGTGTTACATGGTTTTTAAGAATTTACCCCCTAAGGGTTCAAATAAGGGGTTGAAAGTTTATATGGAAAAATCTTTAAATTGCCACCGATTTTTATAAAAAATTAAATTCAGACTGTTAAAAATATTTTATTGAACACGTGTTTCGTGGTTTTTTTAGAATAAACGCGCCCTCTAGTATTTCAATATTTTGAACCACTTAATATAAGAAGAATATTTGAAAGTCATCTTCTTGCATAATCACGCTTTGAGGAGACAAAGAGAAGCATTAATACTCTCCGTTTCTAGACGGAGGGAAAGTTAAAATTAGTTGATTAATTTTGTGGAGAGTGTCGAATAAAATACCCTAATACTAGGTTCCTCCAGGATAGGCGCGTGCTATGTTCGGGATGCAGTGTGAACCTAAAAAAGCGTTATATAATATAAAGTATGTATTAAGAAACATATAAAATATGTATGTTTATTTCTTTTCTGAAGGCATAAATTTACCTTCATTTAATCGTAACAACATTGTGATTGAAAAACATCGATGTTTCTGACATTTCACAAATTGACAGAAAAACGATTTGGAATGTGTTTTATATTAAATGACGTGTGATTTGAGAAATGTTTATTTTTCCTATTTAGATTATATATTTTCTTTTTATTTAATAATTATTTTTTCTGCAGAGTAGAATATGCGTCAAACCTCAATTATATTTTTTTTAAAATTCACACTATATCTCGAATATAGAAAAGGGGACCTAGTGTTAAAATACTCGTTCTTGTTCATTTCAAACGTAAAAAAAAAACTTTTACGTGTTGAAAGGCGAAACTCAACACCGCGCTTTACATAGTTACCTGAGCGAGGAAATGAAAATATTAATATTTCATTCCCAGAGTGGGAACCGAACCCACAACCGTCGCAAATATAGTTTCCTAATAAACCTTGCACAGGTGAAACGTTTCTTAATCTTATACGCCCAAAGTCTGTGTTTTCGTTTTCGAGTCCCTTATGTATTTTATGTAATAACATATAATATAGATATTGCAAGAAGCGCCCATGCACGCTTTTCCCCGCACCTATATATAGGACATAGTGGACAGAAATACTGTTTCCCGCTGTCCGCCCAATTTTGAGCCATTGCTTGTTAAATGGCGGAACTCAACGTCGCAATTTAAATAATAGAAACGGTAAAACTCAGGAGGTACCTGTAATTTACGATTTTATTGGCCACCCTATATGATACACGAGACAAATAAAGGCATTTTTTAGTTTCACGTTGTATCCTGTATAGACCAGGGTAGACAGAGGGAACCTAGTTTTAAGATAATCCCCACTAAATAAAGATATGTGGATAAATAAATATTAGAAATAGGCAAAAATCTGTTAAAACGTTGTACTTTGTTCAAACAAAATTACTCCTCCAAAGCTATCAACAGCATGTGCGGTACAAAATTTTAATGTAGTTTCTGAAACTTTGCCTCTTTCGCTGAAAACTTTTATGTACGGTTTTATTTTTATAGTGTGTTTTACAATTGAGGCGGTTTTTTTATTTTAAGCAACATATAGTAATATTGCTGGAAACTTTGGATGGCATAATTTTTAAAGACACTTTTTAATATTTTTAATAAAAGTATATTTTTATATAACTGTAATTTTTTATGTGACTATATACGCAACAGTTTGTGAGGTGTTTTTTTATGGAAAAGAATAACGAATAACGAGCGTTCAGGTCACCTGATGGTAAGTGATCACCGCCGCCCACGACCCCGTCCAACACGAAAGGAGCTACAGGTTTAGGCTTACCGGCCTTTAATTTTTTTTTTCCAGAGATTGATTCCCACCCGTGAAAGTAAAATATTAAAAATTTTCGTTTTCTGATAACGAGGCAAAGCGCGGCGTTGGGTTCCGCTACTCAATATGCACTGACTCGGTCAGAATTTTGAAAAAAGTGGGGAAAATAAGATCTTAATAGTAGAGCTGTTTACACTGCCATGTTTAGGTTACAGCGTGTAGATAAAAAATCTATGTATAATATTTTATTCGGGAAAATATTTGTAAATAAAAAACCCGAAATGTCTTAACATTATATTTGTCTTGCTTATCTTATCAAAAATATTTTAAAATGTCACTAAAAAGATTCTAAAGACTTCGTTGCCAGTTGCCAGTATATTTTTATTTGTTCTCCACGTTGAAATCTTTCTATATTTAGGGTTTTTTTTTAATTTATATGTGAATATCACATAAAGGAAAATAAATTTTTAGAAACGCTTAAAAATTCGAACAAAACAGGACGTCACAGCGCTCTATGCAATGACACTAAAAGTTCTTATCGAGTTCGCCAAAATTATTATACATAGGCATTAGAATTATTATTAAAAAATATCTATACTTATCTTGAGGTCGGTCGTGGCGCAGCGGCACGAGGTGTGACTGCAAAACCGACTGGTTGTGGGTTCGATTCCCACTCGAGGAGATGAAATATTTACTTAAATTTATATTTCCATTTCTTCGCTCTGGTGTCGAGGTTA
>DWQW01010167.1:0-12367 GCA_018249695.1 Heliconius erato demophoon | reverse complement strand
GTGACGGAAATGGAAAATCTGTTGATGTAACTGGACGTATGGAACACGTAGCTCGAAGGAAATGCTATTGAACGTCGAATAAATTGAATGGGTGTCCCCTTTTGCTCAATGGACGCGTGGCTTATTCATGTTAGTTAGAGATAGATAGTGAGTTCTGTTGGGGTGACGATGATCATATATTTAACAAATATAAAGCTTTTTTTTCTTTATTACGAATAAAAAATGTATATTCTATGAATTGATATTCATTATTATTATTTATTTTCCTTCTTCGAATATTAAACCTGTATGGCCACAGGGCACAGACAATAACTTTTTTTTGTTTTTTTTTTCTATCTATGTCTATGTCTCATATAATGATATGTCACAATAAAATAAAATAAATAACTTTATATTATTTTTGTTACAAAAACATTAACAAATGCTTTCAAAATATATTTATACTTTAGTAAACTTTGAAAAGTTTTGACATTTATGTTTTATATAAAGTTGAAATGAAATATTTCGTTTTGAAAGTAACTGACAGACGACACCTAAACCTTTTGTTCTGTCAGTCTGCTGCTATAATGAAATATTATTAAGCAATTATTATTTATAAACGAATAAAGTGACAGTACTTAACATTACAGAGTGATATTAAATATTTATATTTGATAATAATATACGTAAGTGACGGCAAATAGTTTTAACCTAGGTTCAATAAAAATATCTAGACGCGCGCTAGCTTGTCGAGTCAAGACGAAAAGCTGCAAATAATTTCGCTATTTTTTCGCAGTTTCAAGCTATATCGCGCATATAGTAGAGTAGATAGAGGGAACCTAGTGCTAAGACACTCCCTTTCCCAATTTAGCCGATTTTTTGACGCATTTCTTTTTGAGTGGCGGAACTCAACGTACTTTTTCTTATTTTCAGAAAGAAGAAATGAAAATATTGCCATTTATTTGAATAAAAACTTACATAAATACGTCTAGACCACTTATAACTTAAGACAATTTGTTTAGACGTCGTACGTGAGCCCATCACTATTTGAGACCAACAAAGTATAATTATAGAGAAAATCTATTTCAGGTTTTTTGGGTAATTAAATACATGTATTTTCGGGTAATTATTTATATGTCAAAGATAAAATTGTCAGATAGCTCAAACAAATACCATACGATACAGATCACTGACAAATAACACTCGAACAAAATTCATAGTAATATATAAATACTAACTTTTCGGTTGTGAGTGACTGAGAGACAAAGGACTAACAAAACTGCTGGATTTAGAAAGTTGAAATTTGACATGTAGGTAGGTTAGAGAGCGCCGGGGAACACTGAGAAAAGATTTACCGAAATTCCTACTTAAACTATTTTTCCATTTTACGTCAACTTAGACGAACTTGCAAGCAAAATTGCTCGTGACGACTAGTAAATGTATGTTTGTAGTTTAATAATATTTTATAATATTGGTAAGGTATTTTCTGTAAATGGGTCATAAAGTTGAAACTAGCCAGCAGCTTGCGGTGTGTAGGTGGCACTAAGAGAGAGAGAAAGAGAGAGATTTATCAAAGAAAAAAGAAAGATTCTTTATATAATACTCTACGCAAACAAAACTTGCAGAGTATTCCTTGTAACTAAAATAAATAACACGTAAATTTCATCATAATCTTCAACATCCTTTTTTATTTTAGTCAAATTAAAAATACATTTTAATTTTCTAACGTGTATGTCTTTTATATGCCTTTTTAAATAATGTAAAAGCGTTTGCTCTTAAATTAGTCAACATTGTATGGAACTGCTCTGAAACTTAGTAATGTAATGAAAATGGAATATCACTTTACCGAAATAGTTTGTTGAAAAAAAGTAATTAAAAAAATATTAATTAATTCAAAAATTATAGATATCTATATTTGTTTTTTATTTATATTTGTTTAACTTTGTGCATAGCATATGCATTAAAAAGTTGTGCATTAAAAATTAAAAAGTTGAAATTATAGATAATTAAGGAACAACTTATAAAATTAATGAAACGAATGTGTATGTCGTTAAGTTTGGGAATCTAAGGTACTCACATAACTTTTATTATAAACAAATGGATAAAATAAATAAAAGCGTATATTTATATTGGTTTTTTACATTCTGCTGTCGTGGCACAGGGGCACGAGGATGCGACTGTATACACGACGGTTGTGGGTTCGATTCCCACTTGGGGGACTGAAATATTTAATATTGTAATTTTTTCGTTCAGGTGTCGAGGCAAAATGCAACGTTGAGTTCCGCCATTCAACTCGCAATTCATTCAGGATTCGGCGGAAAGTATGGAATGGAAGAGTGTTAATGTGAACGACTTGTCTTAACACTAGGTTCCCAAATTCACTCTGTCTACTCTGGTATGTGCGGCGTTACAGCGTGAAGCTAATAAAAAACCCGGTAAAGTGGGAATCTGACACAGTTGATAAACGTTCAAAGTTTCCAAAAAAGTAATATTATATCTTGTAATTCAGCGCTCCTAATTTTCTGGCTATATCTAAACCACTATTCTATCATAAAATTATTGTATACGAGTCCTACCTACCTACAGCTCATCGAATTAAAAGAGCACACACATTTCATTCAGTCAGATCGTAAGACAGAGATTGCAAGAAGCGTAACGACGGATCTTCTTCGACGGTTTCCAAGAGGCCCGGGTTCAAATCCCGCTGCATTCAAAAGTTTCGAAAAAAAGTAACATTACATCTTGTAACATAACGATGCTAGTTTTATTGTATTTGCCAGTCGTGGCGCAGGGGCACTGAGTGTGACAGGTTGTGGGTTCGAGTTCCATTTGGAGCAATGAAATATTTTCATTTCTTCGCTCTAGCGTCGAGGCAAATCACAAATCATCACAAGCAATGCACCCAGAAATTTTCGGAAAATGGAAATCGGAGTATCTTAACACTAGATTCCTGCCTACCCTGCTGTGTGCGGGATACAGCGTGACGCTGAAAAAAAAATTAGAAATGAGCTGAAGCAGTCAACATGGTGACAGTGTTATCCTGCTCTTATCTCCACCATTATCGTTATCAGAGAGTGACGCACGATACATACACCACTAATTTGAATATACCTATTTTGTCCTTGTCTTAATATAGTAAAGTGGGTCAAGTGTATTTTTTAAACTGTAATATTTTAAGGTGTTGTCGAGATAATTTTAAAAGGAATTTTGTTTGTAAAGTATGTAGTGTGTGCGGTTGAACGATAATGATATTTTTACATAATTTTGATTTATATGTATATGTATTTTTTTATCAGCTTCACGTTGTGTCCCGCATACAGCAGGGTAGGCAGATGGAACCTAATATTAAGACTCCGTTCCCCACTTTCTGGAGGCATTGCCTGTTGAGTGGCAGAACTCAACGCCGCGTTTGTCCTCGACACCAGAACGAAGAAACGGAAATATAAATTTAAGTAAATATTTCATCTCCTCGAGTGGGGATCGAACCCACAATCAGTCGGGTTTACAGTCACACTGTGTCCTGCGCCACGACTGGCCTCAATGTAAAAATATGTATATGTATTTCCATATGCGTATTTGAGTGCACCGTAGCAAAGTGGGCCACTGCCTGACTGTGAACACTATGGTTGTGATTCCTTTGCTCAATTTTAGATAAGAATTATTTTCATAATAGACAATGTGCGGCGTTGAGTTCCGTTACTTAATATACAGTATATAGAATTCGAGCGAAAAACTGAGAAGTGTCTTGACCTTAAGTTCCTTTCTTAGACCTAGCTTAGTAAGCGCGGAAAAGCAATATAACTGCTTAAAAAGTAGAAGTTAAAAACAATAAAATCAACTTCACGCTGTATCTTGCACACAGAAGGGTAGGCAGAGGGAACCTAGTGTTAAGACACTCCGTTCCCCACTTTCTGCCGAATTCTGGAGGCATTGCGTGTTGAGTGGCAGAACTCAACGCCGCGCTTAACCTCGACACCAGAGCGAAGAAATGGAAATATAAATTTAAGTAAATATAAAACAATTTATAACTATAAATATTTAAAATATCATAGAGTAAGAAATATTTCCATTTTTTTCATATATTAATTATATAAGCTAAAGCACCTACGTGCTACTAATAGCTCGCCTGGGCTCTACTGCGAAACTAATTAACAAGCATTGTTGGACTCTTCCACAAGAAACTTAGTGTGTATTGGTTCCCTTTGTGTAATGTTATTGAAATAAAATGGTCTTTTCTAGAGCATGTTCTTAAAAAATGGCTAAAATGAATTCTGTTAACCGATAGAGAATGGGTTAAACTTTCGTAATTATTGTAAATATGTAGATCATTTCACTTGGTGGCTTCGAGGTCACAGTGGGATAGTGACACAACTGTGGGTGGGATCCGCCACTGAGGAAGTCATTTATTTTCATTTCCATAGCAGGGCGAATGCTTGAGTACCGCCAACAGGCAATACCTCGAATTTAGTTGGAAAGTGAAAAACGGAGTGTCCTCGACACTAGGTTTTCTCTATCTAACCCTGTCAAACTTAAATTTGCAATAAATACAAAAGTTTAGTTACTAAAAAGATTTATTTATGGTTAAAATTTAATTTAAAAAACTAGAATTCTGCTAATACTTTAATAGAAGGTAAACAAACCGAAATTAATAAATAAAATTATTATAATTCAACAGAGAAACAAAATCTATTTTGAATAGAAAAAGCGAAACTGTTTAGTGTAACCAAATATAAGCTATTTCTTCAGCATTTTCAGCGAAACAGTTTCAGCGGTAACAAATACTATTAGAGTATCTAAACTTGCTTTATCACATTATAATATGAAATGTGGAATTTCCCAATCATATACAAAATTAGACTAGTGACGTCACCACGATTAGACAAAACGGAACGGGGCCAGAGAAGCGATTTATGACATTCAATTTATCCTATGATTATGTTAAATCGCTTCGTGATGTCACATCACTATCTTATCGGAGTGGACGTAACTTCAAAACAACGTGTTCAGTATGTGTTGGCGAGATTTTGATGGTAGTAAGAAATTTTATTGTTGAGGCTTTTTGGTTTTGTTACCTTCTTTGGTAACAGTTTCAAGTTTGTACTGAATTTGGTTCAGTAGAAAAAATAATGTTATTTTTTTTACATTTATATTGTTTTATACCACACTAAGGAAAGAAAAATATTTTATCTAGAAAACATATTTAAATTTCGTTCGTAGTCTCATTTGAACCTGCGACTCTTGGATGCCAAGCCGAGTCCAAGCGTATCTATCCAGCTACGTCACAATTTTTAAACGAAACTAACCGTTTTCTGACTAATTCTGACATTGTCTATGTGCGGACTAAGCACTAAGCCTTGTGTTTTCAAAGTGTAGGAATAAAAAATATTTTTATATATCCTCCCTAGCTCATGCAGGGTGGAAGTGTCAGCACCACTTTAAATAAAACCACAGTTTTAACTACTCAATAGAAGCCTAATACAATAGTTTTAAGTTTCTCCCAAAAATGAAAAAATGTTTTTTTCAAACAAAATAAATAATAAAATTATTGATGTAATATAAAACGCCATTTGTGAAGAACGACGCACGCACACATAAACCTATCAAAGGGAAACCGCCGCATACGCCTCATTCCGAAATAGAGTCGTAGCTATTGGCGGCAAAGTTCAAAGTTGTTTAATCTTTAGTAGTATTTTTGTAGTAGTATGTGTTTACATTATTCGCATCTTTGCGTAACTGTGTCACACGAAATACAGTATGGATAAACATCTTGAAATAAAAAAAATCCTAGGTCTAAACTTATAGATTTTGGATGGATTTTATATATTAAAATTCTCTAAT
This sequence comes from Heliconius erato demophoon, assembly GCA_018249695.1. Taxonomy (NCBI): domain Eukaryota; kingdom Metazoa; phylum Arthropoda; class Insecta; order Lepidoptera; family Nymphalidae; genus Heliconius; species Heliconius erato. Next base: position 6,550 of record DWQW01010167.1, on the reverse strand, counting down.
AAAAATAATCAGCTTGACGCTGTATCCCGAACACAGCAGGATAGGCAGAGGGAACTAGTGTTAAGACACTCCGTTCCCCACTTTCTGCCGAAGTCTGGAGTTGAGTTCCGCCACTCAACACTACACCTCCAGAATTCGGCGGAAAACGGAGTGCCTTAACATTAGGATCCCTCTGCACACTATGCTATATAGGATAGAGCGTAAAGCTGAAAAAAAAAACAATAGAAAAATAGCTTAAAACACAAATTAAATATATTAAATAGTATAATATGAAGGTAGCAGTCATATAAGATCGTAATATTAGAAGATTAACAAAGGAGGCCACAGTTGAAATTAAACGCTACTAAGCCTTTGATTTACATGTGGAAGCGTTCCACTCAATTTCGTGATCGTACTCTGTGGATACAAGATATATTTAAAGGCCGTTTCAGTGTACTTACGTATTATGTAGAGCTAAATGTGTAGAATATTATATATCACACGTTTATGTATATCAATAATATAGTTTAATATATGTCTTGTGCCAATATGTATCAAAAAAGCGATTTTTTTTTATGAAATTCTGCACACACCAGGGTAGGCAGAGCGAACCTAGTGTTAAGAAACTCCATTTCGTATTTCCCGCCGAATTCTGAAGTTTGTTGAATTTTTTGTGTGTTGAGTAACGGAACTCAACGCCGCGCTTTGTCTCGACACCAGCGCGAAGAAATGAAGACATTAAATACTTCATTTCCTCGAGTTGGGATCGAACACACAACCAATCGCATTTACAGCAACACTTGCGCCTCTGCGCCACTGACCACACAAACAGATTACGTAACACAAATCTATATGAATTGTAAACGAATGAAGATGCAGTTACGAGACTAATGTTACACCGACATACATACATACATATACAATACAGTACTTAAATATACATACATATCAGTTCAGCGAGTATTACGCGCGTGGCCGCGGCATGCGCGTGCGCTTATCAGTCGACACCCAGTGTTCGCCCGACACGCTAACCGATTTGAAATATCGAGGTCGTAAAACCACGGGCGCCAGTTAAATTGTAATATGTGATTTTTTATAGTAAATCTTGTATTTTGACACTTTTGTTATGTGAAATGCGTTTTTTTTCAATTTTTTGATAAAGCCGTTGCTTATTCGAATCTAGGTGTATATAGACTAGTGTTGATTTGTTGTTATGTTTGAAACGCAATGTGTGTATTACAGTTTAAAGTTATAAATTATAGACAAAACAAAAAATATAAAATATGATAGACGAGCCAAGATCGTCATTTATGATGCCGCCCGCAATATTAAAATATAATTTATTTTAAGGTTTAGGTACCTAAATTTGGTATTTGTTTAAATTTAAATTTGTTTTTCTAAATTATTTCTCAAAATAACTTTGAAAGTAAATAACTAATATTTACTATAACATAATAATTAATATAGGCAGTCTATTAAAATATAACAACTTCTTTGAAAAACAAAATATTATACAGAATATTTTTGTTTTGCCATTCTCACATTTCTATTAAAACATTCCGCTTCCGTTTTGTTTACACGCGCATCATATGACATACTGGCTAAAGTCGAGTTAGCGATATTCTAAACTATTGCAACACTACAGTACGGTCAACAAGTCGTGGCTACACTGAATTTAGCTATAGATGAGTGCGCAGATTTGATTTTAGGGTTTTTCTTACTTTTAATTATTATCTTCCCAAGTGCCGTAAAGTTCAGAAACTCTAACTTCAGAACAGCCACAACTTATTGACCGTATTGTACTGTGCTATTTTTTGTTTGTATTTAACAATATATTAACTATCGATACCGAATCGTCACGTCACTACGTCACGTCAGCTATTTTAGTTTATCGTGCCAACTAATTTAGTTATTTGTACCGACTTTTATCAAAGAAATCACCGCGCGTGTGTTTTTATCACATTAAATAGACTACTAATGGCGGGCAAGGTGAAAGTGACAGTTTTATCAGTTGTTTTCAATTAACTGGTTTGTGGTGTTAGAAATTGTGAATTTTATGTGAATATTTTTATTATGGGAAGCGAATGATGGATGTGGATGAAGAGGACTACTATTCAGGTAACTAAATTTAGCTGAAAACCTAATAAAAACAAATCAGCTTCACTCTGCGGAGTAGGCAGAGGGGACCTAGTGTTAAGACACTCCGTTCTCCACTTTCCGCTGAATTCTGGAGGCGTTGCGTGTTGAATGGCGAAATTCAACGCTGCGCTTTGCCTCGAACACTACAGCGAAAAAATGAAAATATAATAAATTTAAATAAATATCTCGTTTCTTCGAGTGGAGATCGAACCCACAACCAGTCGCGTTTACAGGCATACTTTGTGCCTTTGCGCCACAACTGGCCACTACACCACAATACTGGGTATTTTACCATATACCTAAAATTTTGATTATATTGTAAATTTTCTATATACGAAGTTGTCCTAATATAGTATTATCCTGTTTTATTTCCTGTGTTTGTTACATATAAGAAATGGTTGTATAAACAAAATTTAGTTATATATTTTTTTCTATATTTACTCAGTTTTGTTGACGTAATGAGTGACTTCACTTTTAATTTCACTACAATATTTAATTTTAAAATAAAATCGTTTTATTTGTGATAATTTGTATAATTGTTATAGAGAAAAATTGCCTTAAATATTTTTTTTTAATTAAAACAAAAAAGAAAAAATAACAATTTTTTTATTACATTTTTATAGAAATATAAAATAAAAATTTAGGAGCTCGTACAAAAGTGGGTCACTACAGTATCAATTCTCGGTATACTGTAGAAATTTAGTAGCACTGGTGGCGTTTTACGTTATTGCCTTTACTTTTTCAGCGGACTATTTTTTTAAATGAATAAAAGGAGAAATCGTATGAAAGAATAAAAGAATAAAATTCGTTTCGCATTTTATTTTATACTTTTACCAATATAATATTATAAATATATTTTTACCAATATAACATTTTAAAACATTTGGGTTTGTTGCACAGTTCTTCATGTATTTCATTTTAGAATGATTTTAATAAATATATTTTGTGATTAAGTATCCAAATAAGGATTTATAGCTTAATAAAAAAGTATATATATGTTCAAAGTATGTTCAAATTTTTTTTATTATTATTTTATTTTACTTTAATAATGTCCAGTCGTGGCGCAGCGGCACGAAGTGACTGTAAAACCGACTGGTTGTGGGTTCGATCCCCATTAAAGGAGATGAAATATTTACTTAAATTTATTTACTTAATATTATATATTTCCCTTTCTTCGCTCTGGTGTCGATATTAAGCGCGGCGTTGAATTCTGCCACTCAACACGCAATGCCTCCAGAATTCAGCAGAAAGTGGGGGAAGCTGATTTTTTTTTAATTCTAGGAACTAACCTCTTAACCGATTATTGGTTGTATACCGACAACAATAAAGATATGGCACAGTAGCTGCGTGGGCGGTATCGAGGCCGTTATCTGGGCAAACATGACATTATTGATTTTTGTCCATAACTCCAACACTCGTGATAACACGCTGATAAGACCCGTGCGTAATTACAAGGAGGTGCCCAATCGTTTCATCATAAGCTACCTGATAAGAGTGATGGGTGAGCTTCAATTTTGTGTTTTACTAGCGTGTTACTGTTTGCGAATTTGTGATAGTCGCTCATGTGCTGAATGCTTTCCCGGAAAGCATGTTTATATGATTATTAATCTATATGTTTTATATGTTAAATATATATTTTAATTCATTTTTTAGCTTCACGCACATAGCACGGAACCTAACCTAGAGGGAACCTAAAAGCCTAGCGTTAAGACACTTCCGTTCCCCATTTTCTGCCGAATTATGAGGGCGTTACGTCTTGAGTAGCGGAACTCAATGTCTCTGTTTGCCTCGTTGCTAGTGCGAGGAAATGGAAATATTAAATATTTCCTCGTGTAGGAATTGAAGCCATAACCTGTCGCATTTACAATCGTTTCTTTCTGCCCCTGCGCCACAACTGTCTTCTAATTCAATTGATTATTAATATGAATATTTTTTTATAATTTTTTGGATCGTAAAAGAGTTTACGGGCGCCCACTAGTTTAAGTTCAGGGAACGTATTTCATATTATTTAATTTCTGCGATGTCAAGACGCTCCTTTCTTTGAACGCTCTAGTAGCTACTCACTTTTGCATTCTCATTTCCTAGTTGCGCTGTAATATTAAATAAGTATATTTAACTTGCCAATAAAAATCTGTTTGTGATGAAAAATAGTTATTTTAAACAACATTTTCATTTTAGTTTCCCTTTTATCGCTGGAAATTGTATAAGACTTAGGTATATTTTATAAAACAAGAAGCCATAAGCTGAGATTGTTTGTTGTATATAACTTTTTAAATTGTAATCTTTTTTTAAGTTCTTTTTAGCTTCATGATGTATTAATATTAGCAGTTTTCCAGAGAGAACTAGTGGCAAGACATTATGTTAAAAATATTTATTTAGAAAACGTATAAAAATTTAATAAAAACGTAGCGGGGCTCGAACCCGCGCCACCTGAAAACCGATCAGGCGCTCTGGTCACTAAGCCATACGTTCTCTAAAAATAAGACACTATGTTCCCCAGTTTTCGAGATATTACGTGTTGAGTGCCGGAACTCAACGTCGTGTTTTGTTTTCTTATACGCTTCTATAAGAAAATGAAACGCAAAAATAATTCTTTTCCCCGAGTGGGAATCGAATCTACAACCGTCATGGTTACAGTAAGACGTTGTGCCGCAAGTACATTATAATATTGAATGAGATAAATAAATTTTCGCAACATGTGTAGAAAACAATGTAAAATAAAAACTTATCAAGAATTTGAAATAAACACGTGTTATTATAAAAAGGAAGTCATAAAATCCAGATTAATAAAAATATTTTTTTAACGACTACAACGAGTTTATTACATCACTATTATCACCATTTTCTAATTAATAGCACGTGGTTTTCCACTTCCTGCGGGGGTGTCTATTATTTAGAGATAGGTCGCCCCCGGATGTGACTGTTTTGTTATTTAATATTGAATATAGGCTTTCAAAAATAAATATATGTATTTAATTTACTTACTTGGCTTCACGCTGTATCCCTAGCGGGGTAGCCAGAAAGAACTGAGCGCTAATCGCTACGGCCTCTGCACGCCTCTTTCGCCTCTTCCACTGCCACCAACTTCCTTCATACATGCCCTCCGGGGGTCCTAAGGTTGATATACGTGACCTTACTCCGGTATATTTGATAGTGTGTTTTCGAAAGTCAACTGAGGCCTCCCTCTACCTCTTACTTAAATTTTGCTACGCTTTTAAGATTTTTTACTTTTTAATAATAAACAACTGTATTGATAAAATGTAAACAATGGATAATAATTCAAAATGGCTGTATTTTCCAGTTTATCTTACAAACGTAAGGAAATTAATTTATCATACTTCCAATTAGGAGAGTCGAGCCCACAACCATCACGCTTCCTCTTCCACTGCGCCACTATGTCATCAGTTAATAACTAAGTTCTAATATATCGATGCCATAAATCAGATTGGGAGTAGACTATCATGTATCAATACATCGTGCAACCGAACTGCATTAACTCCTTAATTGACCAATGTACGTCAGGGTTACTCCATTTCAATTTAACTATTTATCTTATGTATTAGTATTTTTTTTGTTTTTACATTGAAATAAATTTATATATAAACACAATGGTTGTGGGTTCGATTGCCACTCGAGGAAACTAATTATTTTCATTTCTCTCTCCGGTAAAAAGAGAAAGCTGGAATTGAGTTCCGCCGTTCAACACACAATGTCTTAGAAATTGATCAGAAAACGGGAGTGGCACCACTTCCCTCTACCTACTCTAATATATGCTGAATACACCGTCAAGTTAAAAAAATAATGAAATTGTAGTAATATTTAAAATATAAATACCTACTTAAATAGAATACGAATCGACACCAATCGATACTTATCAACTGTACCGAAGGGGTTTCTAGTAAAATCTTTACAATTTTCATCAATTCATCTTTATCTGGCGACGCGTCAAGTGATTTTTCAAGGAGTAAAGGCAATCAAATAGCCCGAATAAATATACAAATAAGCATTTGAAAAATTCGCAATGAAGTGTAGGTAGGGCTGTAGGCAACATGTCAATAAACGAAAGATTGAAAAAAGTTGTTTATTCTAAAATCACAGTAGGATTTGAGTCCTTATTATCAAATGTCTTGATTTATAATATAAAAATGTTTTTTACTTCACGATTTTTGGAGTTCCATACTCAAAGGGTGAAATGATATCCTATTACAAAGACTCTGCTGTCTGTCTATCTACCCGTCTATCACCAAGCTGTATCTCATGACCCGTTATAATTAGACAATTGAAATTTTCAATAAAATAAATATTATTGAGGCCGGTCGTGGCGCAGCGGCACGAGGTGTGACTGCAAAACCGACTGGTTGTGGGTTCGATCCCCACTCGAGGAGATGAAATATTTACTTAAATTTATATTTCCATTTCTTTGCTCTGGTGT
>DWQW01010166.1:0-12370 GCA_018249695.1 Heliconius erato demophoon | reverse complement strand
GTCAGGTGTATTGTTTCCATCATCGCTGACTTGGATGCTGGCATGAATTTATTTAAGAGTATTCTACTAATTTAGTTACATTTGGGATGCAATTTCGAAATGTGTGAACGTTTATGTTAAAATTAAAGTAGTTTTGTTTTGTATTTTTATTACAAGTATGTTTTTCCGTGGTACTGTTTGTTATAACAATATATACGGTCCAGGATTCGATGGAAAATGGGGAAAGGAGTGTCTTAACACTAGGTTCCCTCTGCTTAAGCTGCTGTGTGTGGGATACAGCTTCACACTGTATTCCGCACACAGTAGGTTCCCGGTATCTGAAACCACTATCGCCACAATGATATAAATCTGATTTATACATTGTGAATATTGTTGTAGATATATCAATCCCACGTCTGTTCTTGAAAATAGCTGCGATTTGCTCTACTGGGATCGGTCTATTATTACTAAGATGTATATTGTAGCAAATAGAACTGATAAAGTTTTAGTAAATGTTGACGTTACTATGCCACTTGATGACAATCTCGGGAAGACCGAAAAAGAAAAATTTTCTAAATATTTGGTCTTAACCTAAGAGATTACTGCCATGTGTCATTGTAGCTATCATTGTGCCGATAGTGGTTTCAGTTAACTATTTAATAACGAAAAGCCTCGACCTTAAGAGGTTATCGCTTAGCTGTTGTATCAAGAACTGGATGCAGGAGGCAGTATTAGGTACTTGAGACGGCGCCAATGTTGAGGAGATTCTTCTCTCTGGAGCCTTAGCCACCGACGGCTTGGACCCTTGTCCCGTCGACGGAAGAGTATATTTTTATATTTTTTCATGTATTTATTTATATTGAAAGATGTTAAATTTATTTCACTTGAACAATACATTATACATACTATGCATACTTTATACATTTATTAGAGTTCCACTCAATGTATGTATATGAAAATATAACAAAATATATAATTTAAATATAGAACACCAGAGTAACTAAAAGTAAATGAAGTTAACATTATAAAATGACGTTATATAAGTAACATATTCTACGCATATATTAGTTTAGTTTAGGATATTTCTGTCCGCCGGTTTGTATAGCTGCACTGCAAATCATTAGCTGGGTAGAGACGGCTGCGGCCGACCACACTCGCTGTTTGCATTTGTAATTAATACACTGTTTGCACTCCTGATTTACGATACCGTCCAATGTGTTAATAGCTTTGATAATTAACTCTTATAAACTAAAACTTTATAAAATACTGGCCACCCAAACGCGTGGCAAACGCGGCTTCGCCCTCTTGTTATGTTATAGTCAAACTATATATATCTATACATAATTTGTAGCCTAAGAATTATTTCGAAATATAAACAATATTATTATTATTATTTTGTTTTTGCGTGAAATCAGATTAAACATTTATGCAAAATAAACTTTTACATTCATAGTATTAGTAAGATATCATGAAAACTAGCTTAGTTAGTTAACATAAAATATTATTATACTAAGAAACGAACACCCTACTAGGAACCTATTATAGATAACAGTAAAACGACGTTACTTCAGACTTGTTGACATTAACTGTAAGTCTCTGAAAATATATTTAGTTAGACAATACAGATTCTCAGGGGTGTGGCTTGTTCTTCCTTTCGTGGTGAAAAATTATCCTCTTCCCCGACGCGAGTCAACTGCTGGCGCTACATCGTATCGCGGGGGCGTGGTGTCAGTTCCAACAATTTGCATTTTTAGCGAAAATACTAAGACGCGCGTCTCCAGCAGACAGATCGTGTATGAGACAAATGATGCTTAGAACACGTAATATATATAGGTATATATATTATACAATGATATTACCTTTATTGAGCAAATGATTACAATTTCATTTTTTTTTTAACAGCTTCACGCTGTATCCCGCACACAGCAAGGTAGGCAGAGGGAACCTAATGTTAAGGACACTCCGTTCCCCACTTTCTGCCGAATTCTGGAGGCATTGCGTGTTGAGTGGCAGAACTCAACGCCGCGCTTAACCTCGACACCAGAGCGAAAAAATGGAAATATAAATTTAAGTAAATATTTCATCTCCTCGAGTGGGGATCAAACCCACAACCAGTCGGTTTTACAGTCACACTTTGTGCCGCTGCGCCACGACTGGCCTCAATTTTACTTGGTACCTAAATAGTCAACTAGCCATTATGCAAATTATAATTCAATAAACTCTGAGTGGGCTTATAAATCCATTTGGTAAATGATTCAACTGTTAAAATCGTTTCATAGATAACTGTAAGTTGAGAGAAGAAAATTGAATTTATGAAACAATATTAATGCAGAGTGGAAGCCAAGTTTACGTTTTACCTCACAACTTTTGATCTTCGCAGTAATATTCATACACATACTCAGTGAAATTTTAATATTATTGCGTCTCACGTTCTCTAAAAGCAATAAAAATCTAAAACTTAGTTTTGCGTGGAAAGTTTTGCTTTGCTTTCAGCTTACGCGGGCCGAGTGGAGTGGAACGCAACCCGAAGCCCTACAAGGAGTAGGCGTGTGCGGAATGCATAATAAGAAGGAGATTAAAAACTACAAAAAAATGTCAATAGCAGACCAAGTTTTGCAGGCAATTTGTCATTGACGGATGCTTTTTTTATTGTATACATCTTCCTTCTTTGTTTGTATATAAAATCTTATTTACTATTTATTTTCATACGGAAGTTATTATAAATTTCATATTATTTTTGCATCTTTACGAACATGATGTTAGGCTGCAAAATTCTTTCTTTGACATAAAACAACAAAAACATAATTATATTAGTCATCTATTTAACAGAAAGACATTATTAACATTCAAGGCAAAAAACAATTCTAAATAATAATAGATATATTTACATTCTATTTGTTCCGCAAAATATAGAAAGAACCGAACTGTGAATATTTTAAACCCTAAGAGTTAAAAGCAACAATTATATGATATTTCAAACTTTAATCTAATAAAAGTACAGAATCATATAACGGCGACAAAAATATAATTTCACATGAAGTTTTTCAACCGCGTCCAAGGCAAATTGAAATTGACTGCACCGGTTGGAGGTTCAAGAATAACATTAATATTGGGTTTCTCGGATAGCACACGGAGCATCCCGGACACTTGATCACATACATTTTTAATCGCGCCACCAAAAAATGGAGCATAGTAACGACGCCGGTTTTGGAAACCATTACTTTAAGTGCATGTTTCGTATATCGATCGATCTCACTTTAGTCGTAAGGAGTTAAAGAAATTTATGACTATTTATATTCTTTTAGCGTAGGAAACGCTATATTTTGTCTAGCTTTGTGGTAGTAGATTTCTTCTTTGTAAAATACTTTGAGGTATTTTATTTTTGGTATTTTGGCTTTGGTTATGGAAGTACGTACTTGGCCTAGTTTAAGTATTATAAAAGAAATGTTTTTAGAAGGTAGAACATGTTCATCCTTTTAAATGAGTAATGCGAAGTATTAGTTTTAATTATAATAAATTTATAAATTTTACGGAGTGTCCTAACACTAGGTTCCCTCTGCCTACCCTGCTGTATGCGGGATACAGCGTGAAGATGATTTGATTTAATTTAATAATAAATTTAAAATAATTATGTATATTATTCTTACTGATTTCAATAATTGTAAGTAGAGACAAATATTACTAATGTGCATGTTGGGTAACAGAATTCAATATTGCAATTCTACATGGGTAGGTAAGTGTGGCACTTATATTTCCAATACAATGAAATTTGAACTGTCGATCACTGAACTTACCAGTATTTTCTTTACACAACTGAGCCATAAATAAAATAAAATCGGACAAGGGCGAGTAAGACTCACCCACCGCGGGTTCTGTACAAAACAAAATCCTTTCACCTGATACCTCACTGGAACTAGCGGCTTTTTTATCAAATGTTGTCTCCCTTTTAAGTCTATTTTTTAAGATTTAACCACAAATGTATATTTTTTCCTGAAGTAATACTACCTGTAGATGCTAGCTGCCAAATATCACAATTCTAACTCAACCAGAAGTACCCTAATAATTTTGATTCTGTTTATAGTGTCGAAATATACGTTTTTTGTGATGTAAACGGCCGTGTCTTTTTTTAAACAAAATGTAGAAATACATTTTTTTCAGGAAATCATGGGGTCATAGATATGAGTATATGATTTGAATTTTTACTCGATATCTCCAAGCATTCCTGAGATAAAGAGTCTTTACAGACAAACAGAAAGACGGACAACAAAGTGATCTTATAAGAGTTCCTTTTTTCCCTAAAAGGTACGGAACCCTAAAAATAAATAAAAATATATATTAAATTGACATCAAGGAGACAAGAATAGGATTAGATTACGGATACCGTTGTCGTACAATATTTTTTTCCTGTATTCACACTGCGTTTTTATTTAAGCATTCATGATTTTCGTTCGTACGAAGTTTCTTGTTTATTTTAATATTTAGCCAATTTAAAATGAAATTGGGGTTACTTTAACATATAATTAGTAATATTGTTACAAAGAAAACCTTTTTTTATTGTACGTAACATTTATTACTATTACATTATATTAGCTAAATACATTAATGTAAATACGTTAAAAATCTATAAAGCTTAATCGAATTGGCCTCTATTGGCTGCTTTAAACGTTGATGTCAGTTATCAATAGCAGCACGCATTCTTTCTATGGGGAAATTCTTCTTCACATTAACATGGCGTCACTCTATAAAATTGACCATCATAGATGACGGCCAGCCAGATTAGAATCCTGATCTTCAGCTCTGATAAAATCCGGAACGTTCATTTATAGCCAAGATGTTTTGATATCTTTTTCAAAAAATATGGCTCAAAATAAATCAGCTTCACGCTGTATCACGCACACAGCAGGGTAGGCAGAGGGAACCTAGTTAAGACACTCCGTTCCCCACTTTCTGTCGAATTCTGGAGGCATTGCGTGTTGAGTGGCAGAACTCAACGCCGCGCTTGTATGGCTCAATCATTTCTTCATAACGAACACCCCACCAAATTATGGTCGGATATGATCTATTGACTAATTGGAGAGCTTCTTTAGAGCTTTCAGTATACAATGAACAATCGTATAAAAATAACAGATTCCAAATTCAAAAGTAATATATACCTATATATTTTAATTGTAACAATATTTACGGCCAGACTAAGCAAATAAAGCCACTATATTTTTTTATTATACTTATTATATTTTAAAATTATACTTATAAAAATAATTTATTTCCTTATAATATTACTGTTTACGTATTTATGGAAATAGTGTATAATACAGATGAAAATGATACCCTAAGAATTATAATAGTTAATAAAAAAATAATAATTACTTTTATCATTTAAAACCCTTTATAAGAAACTGAACTTTTTTATTTCATCATCATCATCATAATGAAATTCAATTTTTAACTTTAATTATCGCAAAAATTGTTTAAAGAACAAACAACATTTTCTCTCCAAACGATTCATCATTTCATACGTCGCCTGTTCTCTTGAATAATGATATAGCCAATACGAAATATTGAAACACAAATTGAAAGAGTCGTTACCTATCTGTGTACAAGAAATAAACTGCGTTTTCATTTACAAGAAAGCAATATAATAAGCATTTTTCAATCGAAACGCGATGTCCCAGGTGTTGGCCCGCATTTGAATATTGAAGCGAATGTGATGAGAATGGAGATGCAGTTTTATTATCATATCGTTTCGGTTATACCTATTGTGAAATGTAATTGTTTTTCTTCAAATTTTGTTCAGGCTATTTTGAATAGAAGATAATTATATTGTTAGGCAAAACTTTTTCATCTTCACGCAATTTTCATACATTTACGAGTTTGAAGAAGATAACATAATAGTAAAAAGACTGTTATAAAATGGTGATTTGCTCAGTCGGACCTACAACCTAAAATATGATTTTAAATACTAATGTCTCTTCGCGTGGAATTTTCAGTTGTAGGCAGTGGTCAAGAATATAAACTATGCCATAATAATGTTAATATTTTATAAATAACTATGTTATCGGACACTACAGGCCCCCGCGCGGCTCCGTTCGATTTCTTTTAGTCTCACGCTGTGAGGGGAATCTGGGAACTTAGTGTTAAGACTCATCGTCCTCATCAAGTTCCGTTCTGCCAAATTCTGAAGGCATTATGTGTTAAGCAGTGGAATTCAGCACTGCGCTTTACCTCTTTACCAGAGCGAGGAAACGAAAATATTAAATATTTCATTTCCATCGATTGAGGATCGAACCCACAACCTGTAGCGTTTACAGTCGCATACTTGTCCCCTGCGTCACGACTGGCCTCGTATTATTAGTTAATTTATACAAAATAACAAAATTAACTTTAAAACAAACAGTATTAAACTATTCGCCGAGTTAGGATTGAGGAAATGAGCTGCTGTATCTTCGGATTCACACGCGACTGAGTCACCTTGCAGATTGTTACGAAATGTGGCGTCACTAATGTAGTTAATGTCGTATGAAAGGGGACGCTTATCGACATCGCGACTTTTCATGTGTCGGTTATGAATTACTGTGTCTTTATTGTATTAGCACAATCTGATTATATGTAGTTAAAAACTAAAATAAATAATTTAAAATAATACCTGTATATATTTTTTTTATTTCAGGTAAAATAACATTTAGTATTATATTAAAAATTGCAGGATTATAGAATATTTATTCATACTAAATACACTACATCACTACTATCAATGCATTAATAAGCCTTCAAAAAGTTACTACATTCTCGCCATTCTTGGAACGCACATACGAAATTCTAAGGGGTCTTTGCATATTGATGGCAGGACTAATTGTTGCCAGTCGTAGCACAGGGGCACAAATGCTTGCGCCCGTTTACACAGATACGCATGTACAGTTACATGCTTAACTGTAAACGTAATAGGTTGTAAGTTTGATTCCAATTAATTAAATTAAATATTTATTTTTTTTCAGCTTCACGCTGTATTCCGCACACAGCAGAGTAGCCAGAGGGAACCAAGTGTTAAGACACTCTGTTCTCCACTTTCCGCAAATATTTCATCTCCTTGAGTGAGGTTCGAACCCATAAACCAGTCGATTTATAAGCACACTTTGTGCTCCTGCGCCACGACTGGCCTCAAACAAGCCTGACTGGCCTTAATTAAACAAGAAATTAAATATTTAATATTTTCATTACTTCGCTCTAGTGTAGAGCCAAAGTGCGGCGTTAAGTTCCATTACTCAACACGCAATGCCTTCAGAATTGTTGAATTGAACATGGGGAAAGTGAACAGCGTAGTGTTTTGATACTCTATTCTCCTCTGTCTATTCTGCTACACAAAATTAATTAACTTTATTAATTTCAGTACCAAATTCTAATGTAAGTTTACTACAAATTTCCGATGTTCTTGTTCTGTGTAATAGAAGTAGTCTTAAAATGTAAAATGTCGTCAGATAAATTGAAAAATTCTTCAGTGAAATAAATAAAGATTTCATTTGTACTCGTATTGTACCGACTAAAAAACAATTTTATGATGTTTTTTTTTACATGTTCTATTTTGTCTTGCATTTAGAACATAGTACTAAGACACTCTCTCTCCATTTTCCGTCTATTTGGAAGACATTTGCCTAAATCTTGCTTTTTGTTTTCAAATCGATTTGTTTTTTAAATACTATCTTTGTATTTTTATCACACAGATATCACCAAGTGTACTATTACATTTTACAAAATACTTGCAACAATACAACACTATCTTAAGGATAGGCAACGTAAATAAAAAAATCGGACAAGCGCGAGTCGGGCGCACTGAGAGTATCATAGAAAAATTGGAGATCTCAGGTTTATTTTGAAATTCAAGCTTAGCTTAGCCAGAGCCCGATACCTCTGACATAGCGGCTTTAATATCAAATTTTGCCTCCTTAAGACTATTATTTTTTAAGATTTAACTAAAAATGTATAGTTTTCAGATTTTTTCCTGAGCTAGTACTGCTAGTATGCTAGCTGCCAAATTTCATAATTTTAGGTCAACCGGAAGTACCCTATTATTTTGATTACTTTTATAGTGTCGAAATACGCGTTAATTGCAATGTAAACAACCATATCTTTTTTAATGTAAAAGTAGAAATACGTTTTTTTTTCAGGAAATCATGAGGCTGTAGTTGTAGGTAGGTGTCGGACCATATGGTCTGAATTTTAAAGGCTCTTGACAGACAGACAGAGAGATGGACAACAAAGTTATCTTATAAAATATGATGTTTTTTGTTCCTTTTTTCCTCAAAAGACACGGAATCCTAAAAAACAACTGTCTCTACGCAATGATCGTGAGTTTTTATTCAGGAGAAAAATTTCTAATTAATAAATATTTTTTATTTTAAAATCTGGTAAGATGAAAAGTGGACGATAAATTGAGAATGTAACAAAACAGTATAGTATCTTTGTTTACATTGCATGAAGTAGGATAGGGTATACATATAAAAAATAAAACACAGATATTATCAAACATTACATCAAGACTAACATAATTATTTTATTACTTAGAAATAGATAAGGCGAGAAAAAATGATTTGGATATAAACAAATACATACCACCTCTATGCATTAATTGCTTTCATCTTTGACTACGGGCTGGGCAATACATCAATCAGCCTGTTGTCGTGACGGGCTTGCAATCAAATAAAATTTAACTCAAAAGCGACCGTCAAGCGCTCGCATAAGCTGTTTAATGCAGGTGGTTCCATTCACTTTTAATATAGATAATAACAGTTATAGATGAATTACTGCCAATTATGTTTATTATCAATTTTTAAATAATAAAACGTGGGGAACGGAGTGTCTTATCACTAGGTTCCCTCGGCCTACCCTGCTGTGTGCGGGATACAGCGTGAAGCTGATTATCAATTTTATTTATAAATATCAAGTAGCTCGTTCACAAGAGTTTGTTATCTCTAATATTATTGAAAGACATTTACTATTATAACATTAAAATTCTAGGTGATTAATTTTTTTTCATTTCAAAGGTGTTATTCCACACTTAAGAAAGAAAAATACTTATTTAGAAAACGTATAAAATTTGAATGATGAGGGATTCGAACCCTTACCACTACGCCATACGTTCTTATCAATGACAAGAGAGAATTATATTTATTAAACATTTTTAAATTGTTATTCTATGCTTAGGTCAGAGAAACTCTTATTTAGTGAACGTATACAAATCTTTTTAAACGTTTGCGTATAAGAATTTCGACGCAACTTGACAATATAGCTTAGTGATCAGAGAGCTTGGATGGTTTCCAAAAGGCGCAGTTTCAAATCCCGTTCAAACCATAATCCAACCGTTCAAACGTTCACATTTTTATAGATTTTCTAAGTATGTACAGGTTAAAAAAACATATTAATACAGAAAAAATATGATATTGTAACAAATTGCATTCCACCACTGTCAAATCCACGGACGGCACAACGATGCATTTGCTAATTAATATTTCTGTGAATCAATACTCATTGATAGCAGCTTATTCATTAGAGCCAGAGGGGATGGCCGCCTATTTGTACCTACGAATAACGAATAATTTCGCAACGTTTGTGCCACTACGGTGTTTGATATTAGCGATTAACTCTTAATGAACTTGCACATAAACTAAAGTTAACTATTGACAATACGATGTGTTTGGGTCTCATTAAATCCCATTGTTTATAGAGATTAGGAGTTAAGCATTTAAATAAATACATAAATATTTATTATAAATAATAATACATTCGATTCTCAATCAAAGAAATAAAACATTTTCATATTCTTCGCTCTGGTGTCGACGGAAAGAGGTTGATCGGAGTGTCTTAACACTAGGTTTCCTCTGCATACACTGTTGTGTGTTAGATATAGAGTGATACTAAAAAAGTGAAAGCACTAAAGAAAAAAATTTTTTGATTACATTCTTTTGTTTTTATTTAAATGGCGTTTTGATGAATATATTTGAGACAAGTATCTATACTTAATTATGCATACGACCAAATTAGAACTAAGTCAAAATCGTATCTTAAATATGAATGATTATTCCTTTGAGAACTCTAGGGCTGTGCCTCATCTCAATAGTTTATATATTTCTTCAGTGTTAATAAGAAACATATAAAATAAAGTGAACAGAGAATTATCGTCATTAGAGAACAAATTGACAATCACAGACAGTCACTTTATGCAAAAGTGTAATTTTCGTAAAAATGGTTAAAATGTGTTCGTTTCACGTACATAATATATAGATTTTTTTCATCTTCACGTAACAGAGTAAGCATAGGGAGCCTAGTGTTAAGACAATTCTGTAGGCATTGCGTGGTGAGTGTCAGAACTCACCGCTTTGACTCGATACTAGAGTGAGTAAAAGATTAAATATTTAATTTTCTCGTCTCGGAATCCAGCTCACAACCAGTCGTTAACAATCACACACTCGTTCTCCTGCGCCACGACTGGCTTCATGGCCTATATAGATTATTGGAAGTAAATATAAACGGTCATAATATACAGACAGATACATAATATTATACACCACCTGATTTGTTGGAAACAATGTTCGACAGTTGCCGCGAGCGAGGATAACGGACATCCCTCTAATCACGGACTACCTCGTTCCGAACTAACTTAATTGTTCAAGTTCATACGTTAACTTTTCGGCATCTAATATTTAACTTACAAATGATCGACGAAGTACCGTAATTATACCACATTCATAAGTTTATTTCGATGACTAATATTTGGAGTTGAGTACATAGAACAGAGGTTATATGCTCGGCTGGTAAGGTTAAAAGTCACTATTGATGGGTTTGATTTGTATTATTGCTACAACTTGTATTGTCTCGTCAAATCTTATCATATTTTCATTTATATTTTCATATTGAGAATTGCACGATGCATTTAATTTTTAAGATTACATAAGCTTTTTAATAATCTTACCTTCTCTGATTCATTTGTTTTAAATAAAATCTTCCTCTATGTTTTAAATATAATATGGTAAGATACTAATAGAGACGAATAAGCTATGTTCCTACTATCTCACCATTACACAGTACATACGTAGGTAGGTATATAAAAATAAAAGAAGAAAACAATGTCCATACATTTATTAAACAAAAATAAAACAATCAATACCATCATCAAAAGAAACACGTAAAAATGAACAACGAAAACATTTCACGCTTATTAACCCCGTTCAATTGGTGGTCGTAATCGACAAAGTCGCAATCCATCGAGTCGCGCGCACCACTGCCTTTAAATGTATATTGCGCGCATATTATCGTCAAACGTCAGAAGCCTGTCGGTTACACAACACCGGATCCGATGAGAGGTCATGACGACTGACGTTAACTGCCACTAACGCGAGTACTTGTGTCGCGTCAGTTATGTCAATTTGTCACTAATAATAATAATTAAGTGCTGCGTAAGAGTACTGATAATGCGATTTAAAATGTACACGTTATGTGGAACAGTTTAAATTATAATATTTTTATTTGATATCTGGTTAGAATTTTTTATTTTTGTGGAAATTGATTGTAATTATTTAATTGGATGCAATGCATGCCTTATAAGCTATAAAAAAATTACTATACTTTTTTTTAGCTTAACGCTGTATCCGGGCGTAGCCGGGTAGGCAGAGGAAACCTGAGAACCTAGTGTTACGACACTCCGTTCTGATTAAGACTCTTCCGTTCTTCACTTTCCGCCGCATCCTGGAGTGATTGCGTGTTGAGTTTCGGAATCAACGTCGGGTGGTGCCTCGTTACCAAAGCGAGAAGTTGAAAATATTAAATATTTAATTTCCTCTCCAACGCTTGTGCCTCTGCGCCATGAATTGCCTCCTATACTAAACCTACTACTATTAAAAATCTTAAATTTGACCCCAAGGCACGTTGTAGAGCAAACATGTAGTTTTTCAATGTTTTTATAGCAAATGTGTAGACCTACTAACAGCCTATTAAGCAAATTTTCAGGCGAAAAAAAAAACTTGTTTAATAAATGAGTACATATGTGTATTATAGGGTTTCAGTTGATTTGTATTTTCTATTTAAATACAATAAAAGTCAATAATGTACTTTTCTATATATGTTCAAGTGGTAAAAAATGACCATAATAAAAAATACAAAAAATGGATTTATGTCATTACTACATCCAAAATCCACATGAAAATTAAGATCCAGATTTTTTTTTGTTTAAATAACTTAAAGTTTAGAAGTAATATTTATTTTGAAGATATGCTTAAGACTTTTTCACAAAGAAACATAGCTGGCTGTTCGCAATATGAAATTTCAAGAAAACCTGTCCGAGAAATGGCCCCGCAACGTTTCACTTTATTCTTTGTATTATATTCTTTCATGGGACTCCAAGATG